>ONZK01000067.1:51403-62795 GCA_900322385.1 Pharnaceum exiguum | reverse complement strand
CACACAAGTTAACCAAGCACAAACCTCACACTGCTACGATCCCCATACGCCAAAGAACAAGATTCTTATAATCTAACCAAAATTAGCCACATAACGTACTCAAAAAAATCTCATCAAAATGGCGTAACTATAAACAATTCCAAAAACCCCATCACTCAAACAAGATTACAAGCCGCCCAAACTCAACATTGAATAAACACCTACCTAGCACTATCATATACTCCATGCTCCTACTAGCTAACTAGGATGGTCACCAGATACCTCACCAAAGCCCTCACAAATCAACATACACATACACAAATCAACACTAACTCAACCAAGGAATTACAAAGAATCCATCACAAAAAGAAGAGAGTATCTTTATCTTTACAATTATTTCAAAACCCATCACTAATAATAACCTTCCACTTCAACCAAGAAACAAGTATCAAGATTTCAAACAATTTTTCACATTTCGACATTATTAATAGCACAAGCTCTACACATCTTCTTCACAACCACAAAAATCAATAACTAATCATGAAATAAGACTGATAACAAGATTCTAAAAACCTAACTAAAATGAGACATATATAACCCCATTACTCAAACAAGATTTCAACCGCCAAGCTCAACATAAATAAAGTAAACATATACAATTGTCTTACACTCACACACTCAACATAAACATCTACCAATGACATTATTGAAATTAAACCAAGGAATTTCGAGAATTCAACACAAAAATAAAATGAGTATCTATATAATCTTTTGGAACCCATCAATTGAACAACAAAACATAACACTTTCTTCAACCAAGAAACATCAAGATTTCAACCGAATATTCAACATTCTTCACAAACATATACACAACAATAATATTTGTATACACATCAATTAACATAAGAGCACAAAGTACCAAATGAGAAATGAAAGAAGATTAAATAATTATACCTAATGTCGATGGCAGCTTCGGACTGGACGGTCTTTTCGACCTCGACAACACTCCCTTCATTCTGATTCTGACTACTATTCTTTCCTCCTCCTGCTCCTACTGGCCCTCTCCTCATCCACTGTTGCTGCTGTTGCTGTTGCATATACTGTCCCTGGTTCTGTCCCTGACCCTGACCTTGATTCTGATAATTCTGATTACTATTACCCTGACTATAGTTATTGTTGTTGTTAGTCGCGCTTCTCTGAACATACTGCTGCTGTTGTTGCTGCGGCTGCTGCTGCTGATACTGTGGTTGGTTCTGGTGCTGTTGCTGTTGTTGATACTGCTGCTGATGGTGTTGCTGATGCTGATAATTCCTCTGCTGATTCTGATTGTGGTTCGGATTGTAATTATTGTTATAATTGTTGTTGTTGTTGTTGTTGTAATTGTTCATTCCCATGTTTCTTCCGCCGCCTCGACCCATCCCCATTCCCGGTGGATACCTCCCTCCACCACCGCCTCTTCCCCCACCTCCGCCGCCTCCGTTGTTGTTGTTGTTGTGGTGGCTGTTGTTCTCACTCATCTCTTAAAGAAGGAAAGATGAAAGAAAAAGAAAAAGGTAAAAGAAAATGAAAATGAAAAACCTAAAATGAAGAAAATAGGGAAAAGGAAATCTAGAGGCTAATTAATATGTGCAGCAAGGTTGATTAAATGAGTGATTGAGAGAAGAGATTAATAGTGGGCGTCGAAAAAACTCGCCACTATTTAGTTTGGTTGAGTTAATCTGGGGTGGGTGGTCTAGATCTGAAACTAGCAAGGAATTTTTTTGATTTGTGAGGAGGAGAGAGAGTGGAGTTGTTGCGGTTTGCAATTGGTCTTTTGTATTGTCTCTAAGAAAGAGAGAGTGATTTTGATTTTGATTTTGATTGTGGGAAATAATAGACTAAAATTGTCGGAAAAGAAGGAGGATTTGATTTAAGTACTCACTCTTCTTCTGGGTTCGAGGTTTGAATTTGAATTTGATTTGATTTGATTTGATTTGATTGTTTGGGTTGGCTTTGTTTGATGATTTCTTTGGGGTTATAACTTATATATATCGCTCGCTCTCAGTATTTTTAAGTGATGAAAGGAAGGGAGGTGGTGCTCTGGTGAAAATGTTTGTTTGTTTGTTTGTTTTGTTAGGTCGTGCTGAACTGAATTATAGAATGAAAGGAAAGGAAAATGATTAATGGAAATACGGAGTAATAATAAGGCTAATGATCCTTCCTCCTTTGTTTTTCTTACAAGAAAGAAAGCCCACCCATATCCCCTACCTTATGATATGGGCTTTGGCCCACTCCCTTTTCTTTACTCGATTCCATTTTCAAATGGGTTGGGTTGTTTTACTCCTTTGCTTTTCAAAAACAATAATATTGTGCCATCAGAAGAAAAAAGTTGTGGTATTTATAAGGCTGCCTATTTATAATCTTATACATATATATATAGGAGGCATTTTTCTTGAGTTCTAAAGCATGCCACATAGGACATAGTGCACTAGAGGAATTTTTCAGGAGCTCTAAGCTATGCCACATAGGACGGTGAGCTTTGAACTATGACACATAGGAATAAAAAACACCAATGAGAGCTGAACAAAAAAAAAACATGTTGTAAATTGATAAACACATCGAATGATTATAAAAAGATATACTTCAGTGGAAGATTATCTCCTCAATAGACTTAGGATTGCAAAGAAACACAATTACTTGATGAGGTAGTCTCAGTATCAAAGATAATCGCTTTAATAGACTTAGCTAGGAATTAGGATTGCAAACAAACACAACTACTTGGTGAGTTTGGAGATTAGTCTCAATATATATGATCCCTCTCTTCTCTCAGTAGTCTACGTTAGAAAACTTTTCAATGCTGGAATCATTATTTAATTTTTAATTTTTTATTTTTTATTTTGTGTGTGTCATGTATGTGCATGCCCAAAAACATGCGTCCAAGCCTTTTCATTTAACTTCCTTTGTTTGCCATTAGGATGCTGCCCAAAACCTGGTTTTTTATGGTTCCATACTGCCATCTATTAATTTATTATATATTACTCATTCTTTTGATAATTGTTTTGCAGGTTTACTTTCATTGCCGACAAGTACTTGTGTTTGGAGTTTTGAATTATTTGCCACATGCTTTAAGGGAGATACTCGGTATATATGAGGTACGGAGTAGCTTTCTTGAATCATTGTCACGTTCTCCCGAATATGTGATTATTGATGTAATTTTTTTTTTACATGTTTGTAGATAACTCTTCTTCTTTTTTTGGCCTTGGCAGGTTGTGGACATCCGGGATGTGTATAGATGCACACTCCTATAATGACGTGGTTTTGTCTCCAATTTGTAGAAAGATGAACATATATATATTCATATATACGACGGATTCGATACACAAATATGGAGTTAGTCTATCGTACAACCAGGAGCATAGAGCTATATACACCCTTATCCCAAAAAAATACTAAAAAAAAAGAAAATCAAAAACCTAATCACAGTCTCTCTCCTCACAGAAAAATCAAACCATGATCACAAATTAAACGCAAGGGGTCACAAATTAAAAATTGATGGGTCACGAAATGTGTTTGAATGGTCACAAATTGAGGTCAAGGGATCACAAATTGGACCATAGTTGCCTTCGATGGTTAGACGACGCCGTTGAAGAGTGATGGTGGTGGTGATGGCTGGAGAAGGTGGCTGCCGTCGGGTAAAAATGGAGAGAGAACGTAGATCTAGGTTTTTTTGAAATAGCGTGTACCATGCTTCATCTTCATCTTTGATTCTGGTTGGAGAGAGAGGGGGAAGGAGAGAAACAAAAGGGGCCAATTTGGGGGTGAAGAGAGAGAAAGGGAGGAAGATGAAGATTGTTTTATGTCGACATAGAGGATGGGGAACGGGTTAAAAGAAATAGTTTCATTTGAGTGGTTTATTGTCGCCTATCTCCCTTATATTCGGTTTTATTTTCAAAATTGCCACCGGGGTGTACCTTGCAAGGTACACCCAGTTGTATAGTAGAAATAGTCACAAATATGCTTCTTGACTATTAAACACTTGAATGAAGCCAAATAAGCTAACATGGAGTTGCGTCTTTACAAGGATAAGTTTAACATGTATGACTCAAACAAGAAATAGAATACCATTCAGACCTTTTTAAAGATTGATCTGTTTGATGGAATTTGAAATATTTGTATATTTTTAATTACTTCAAATCTAGATGAAAAAATGGATATAGAACAAATAAGACATCCTTTTGTGTTTTAAGGCTTGATTCGTTTGTAGCTATATATTGTTACTTCACAAGTAAAAATTATATATAAAAAAAGTAATTAAGATTCTAAACTTTCAAATAAGTTAGTGTATGATTACAACATCAACATAACAAATTAGGCTCTGTTTTGTTCAGCTGGTTGAAAGTTTAACTGTACTAAACTTAACTGAAAAAAAACGAACTAAACTGAAAAAAAAAACTGAACTTAAATAGAAAAAACTGAACTTAACTGGTTAACTGGGAAAAACTTAACTTAAATGAAAGAAACTAAACTTAACTTAACTGAAAAAAAACTGAACTTAACTTAACTGAATAAAACTGAACTTAACTTAACTGAATAAAACTGAACTTAACTGAGATAAGTTGAACAAAACGTAGCCTTAGTATCATCTAAGTGAAGAAAAAAATTTTATAGCTAAAAGCTTAGTAAGGGCCTGTTCTTTTCAACTTAAAATTGAATTTTTTGCTTAATTGTTTTAACATGCATTTATTTGTCGATGACACAATTTCTTACGAACAAAACAAACAAGTTGAACACGTCTACTCAAAAAATGCATGTAAATTAAACTTTTCAAATGTAATTTAAACTTTTGAAATTAAAAAGTAGTGATTAAGATAAAAAAAAGAAGCAAATGATAGTGAGGGTTTTAGGTTTTGTCGATGTACTACATTAAAAAGACTTAAAAAAGAAACATAATAGTTAACTTTTTTGTACACAATACTAATCTAAGTTTAACAATAATTATTGAGGTACAATAAAACTTAATCCATACAAAAGAATTATAAAAGAACATAAAACTTATCATCCAATAAATTGAAATACAATTAAAGTTATAATTTTGTGTTAAATACAAAAGAGTAATAAGACAATAAATTATAAAATTGTGGACCGTGCAACGCACGGGCAAGAAAACTAGTTTCATTTTACTAACAACGACATTTTCCAGTCTTAAATCCTTAAATAAAATAGAGGAAACCGAAAATATAGTGAATGTCTAAGGATGATATTAGATATGTACTGTTTATAAACATATTGCACTATTTGGGCATGAACTTTAATCTGTTTTACTTTCATTCTAATTATTGGGAGTGATCATATTTATTACTATATTACTCCCTCTGATCCAAAATAAGTGTCATCCTACACTTATGCACATATATTAAGGAAATTGTCAAATTTTCATCTTTACCCCTATTAATTCCTGCAACTATTCCCAATGTGTGACTAACTTTATACAATTCCAATAATTATATGGGAAATTGATATGGGTAAATTTGGAAATATTGTCTCAATTATGCATTGAAAAGTGAGAATGACACTTATTTTGGATCAAATTTTTTTCCCTATAATGACACTTATTTTGGATCGGAGGGAGTATTAAATAAAATATGACAAATTGAAACACTGAAGTATTAAAGATTTTTTATCAACTTGCAAGGAATCTTAAGAGCTAGCTTATCTAGTTATCACTTGTGGGATGAAGTGCAAATTCATCGGAATTGTAGTGTTTTGAGTTGTTTGTTTGACAACATATCGTAGAAAGTTTCCTAGATGTTGGAAGTCACTTACCTAGGATTACATAGGTGAGTTGTACTTCCTTGATAATTACCATGGCATTAGTTCCCATGTTGCAAACCAAACAATTTAGACAATGTTCCCATGATTCAAAACTTCCTATGAAACTATAATTCCCATGAGCATTTGTTTCTCTACGTTTCTTTAACCAAACGAGCTCTTACACAACAAATCCTCGTGGATTGAATTAGAGGTATTATGAGTAGTTCATAAAAGAGGAAAAAATGGAGAAATATATTATTTTTTTTACGAAAGTTCTACAAAAAAATTCGTAAAAGGATTTAAACAGGTATGTTAATATGGGATAACGAATCATTACTTAAAAAAAAAAAGGAAGGGATCCGAGTACACAACTTTAGAGACTCTGGCAAAGTAGTTTTTACAAGATGGTAGGTTACCGATATACTACCCCGATACACACCTCTTTGACATACCTAATAAGTGATATGAAATGATATTTTTTTTGCGGGAGATGAGGAGAGGGATGTTTAGAAATTAGCGTTAGGAATGAGATGATGATTAGTGGATGTAATATATTTTTTGAATCTACTTATCATTAGTTCGGCTTAGATCATGTTTGAAATGAAAATAACATAAAAGGGATAATACAATGAAGATATGAAAATGGTGGTAGTTGAGGGAAAAGAGAGAAATGGGAGAAACACTTAAATAATTACCCTTATTTCAGCCTTTCAAGTGAATAATTATCTCTTCTCCACTTCATTCCATTCACCATCTCACCACATGTCTATCTCCATGTTTAATCAGCTTCTTTTTTCATTATTATTACCTCCTTATTTATTAACCTCAATCTACACAAGACCTTAAAATAAACTTATATATAGGAACGTAATGCTACGCCTTTGGAACCGAATTTTGTTGATTGAAGCATCACAAATTTACAAAGCCACGCCTTGTTTGCAAAATTCGGCCGTGCACCTTACATCGTGCACCACCATTTAGTCATTTACGATTATTAGCCTTGTAATAACATTGATAGCGTCCGTGCACCTATCTTCTCGTGACTAGCACTCCTCTTCAACAATTAATTGATAAACGACGGAATATCCATAGTTTATTAACCAAGACAACTATCATGATTCAGTAACGTGTGTACTCATGTCCCCTCTTTGGCTCTTTGTCATCCTAGATAACTAACTACTATCAATCTTCAACATTCAACTTCAGCAATGAAAATTGTCAAACATCGAAACAGAATGGTCTTTACGACCCACCGTATTGGTATTATTTGTCGATGAGATCTTAGTCAATGATTATTATGTAAGACCGCGCTGGAATGGTATTTTCGGTGTTCGAAGCCCCTCTACCCATAGAGACTTCGAGAAGAGAGACTTGCTCGAGTGTACCGAGCATACCTTCAACCCTTGTTGGAGTCTCGATTTACAAACGGATTCGCATAACCGTGAGGTCGATGAACAGACCCTTGGTAGGTATAGATACGTGAGGTCGATGAAGGACTAGGGAAACACATATATAATAAATGTACCAGTGGAGATAATATATCGGGAAATAATGCAACAGGGAAAGATAGAAAAAAAAGGGAGAACTTTTCACTTTTGTCAATATAAACAACACAATTGATATTTCCAAATCGTATGCTATGAAGTTTACAACAAAAAAGAAACAAAAAATTATCACTACACAAAAAGGATAGCCCAACTTGTGACAATGTCAATATCTTAACGTTCTAAAAAATATGAAATTGGGCAAAAATCTACAAGTTTTGAGTACAAAACGAAGGAGACGTTCCATACCACAGAGGATGATCCACGCAATTTCAGAAGTTCCAAGGGTTGTTGGAAAACCAAAAAAAGAGATTTCAAAACTTCTTTTGAGGCTTAAGATTGCTCCTCCTCTGTAGTTTGTTCTGGTTGAGCTCCTCCTACTGCAGGTTCAGATGGAGGTTGACTGTCTCCTTCGGTTGATGGCGAGGCATTCTTCTTAGCGGCATTTAGTACATGGCTGTAGTTACCCTTCTCCATGAATAACTGCTGGAAATGGTGCCTGCAGTAGAGGATTCCATCAAGAGCAGCATATGATGAATGTGTAAGAGGACAACCGCCAATTGCACACTTGAAGCACGCCTTGTGGTAGGATTCTCCCTCCATATTTATCTGTTCTCCGGAGAAATGAGACAAAGAAAAGTGATCATCAGTTTGAAGATATCCGATATGTACCACATTGCACAAGCGTCCCACTAACTTATTGGTAGCTTTCATAAATGATACAGGCATACAGCTAACACAGGTAATATGCGTGTAAATGGCAGTTGATCTTTATTCAGCAGTGTCAAGTCTTAAAAGAGAAAGAAAGGACCAATAGATCAACAGATCACAAACCTTTTCGAAGGGGTAGACAGTCTTGGTGCAAGTAGGGCACTTTTCTTGAGTGCCAGAGAACATGGCGGATAGTTTGTTTGGAGCCCTATTCTGCTGCTCAATGCTCCTGTCTGTCTTTTGCCCTGAGCAGATGACAGAAAAAGTTCGGTTATCACCCGGCAGGAAAAGGAAATTCATCACTTTTTCCAAAGAAAAACAATAAAAGAGAAATATGATAGGGAAATGAATTGAAGGACAACAACAATAAGGTCATGCCAAAATGTTACCTGAGTTGAAGTTCTTGCGGAAATCCCCGGACTCCTTGAAGAGTTGTTCAAAGTGAGTTTTGCAATACAGCACTCCATCCATGGAGGAGTAGTTGCTCATCTGTCGAAAACGAACAACTTGTTACAAAATGTATCTTCAATGTACTATAGTTTCATAAGTTTTTAGATGATTGAATCTTTTCTTGTCAACATTTTCATTGTTTTAAGGTTAAAATTAGACCAATAACCAATGATCAGAACATTTATTTGTGACATTTCCCTCTGAAGGGGAGATTTTGATGATATATATGATTACAATGTAGAGGAGATAAAGGAAGATTAATATACCACCAGGGTCCCTTTGCAATGGGTGCATCTGAAGCAAGACTTGTGGTAAGTCACACCATCAGCTGATAGCAAATCAACAAAGTATACAGTTTTGTCACAGGCCTTGCATTTATCAAGAGTACCAGTGAATGCCATTTCTGTCACCCCTTTTTCGAAAAAGAAAACGAAGGAAAGAGAAAGTTTTTGGAAATGTAGTTTTTGTTATTTCAAATGGCAGAGATCAATGATCAAAGACAAATCATCATTGTACTTGCTGATGCCCCCAAAAAGATAGAGAAGGATATACAACGAGGTAGCTTATTCTTTGAAATTATATGCCGCTGCCTCGAAATGGACTATTGATCAGTTTGAACAAAGTCTTTGAGCTCTCTAATGAAAAGCTAATTTATATGAGAGATATGTGCTAAGTTTATGAAGCCTCTCAAGGAAAAAGGTTTGTGAAGAGGCATCCAAAATTTCTGAGGTGAGAAATTCAAGGATGATGCTCTAAATGTGGAAAACAAAAGTTGAAGGGTGCTCTGACCTTTTCTAAAGGATGCAAAGCCAGCAGAATTCAAGCCAACTGTTTCTTTTGCTATTGTTGTAATAAAACATTTCTCTTTTTGACTTGTTATCATGGTGAATAAAAAGAAAACATTTTTTAATATATCTCTACTACTAGTCCAAATACAATGGGCTGAAACATATGGTAGGACATGAAAAGTATTAAGAGATTTATACCTTTATTTGAAGAACTTGGGGATCCTGTCAATGTTATCCAGATATAATACATACATACAGGTCTGCATGTATGTATGAGAGCCTACGAGAGATTCTCAACTTTATTTGACTATATCTTGTATGTCTCTTCAGAATGATGTGAGTAGGTCGGATATTGAAAACTATTCGCACATAAGAAAGTTGTATACAAATTCTGAAAGGCGCACTTACTTCCTGCCTGCCGTCAGAGAAAAATAAGTCCTTACAAATTGAAGACCCCGCCCAAAACGTTTCAGACCTAACAAAAAAAGTAAAAAGGGAGGTATAAGTTGTAATTCTTAGAAGCGATAAATCAATACTCAATAGACAAACAAGAAACAAATTCTCTTTATTTGGTCCATTGGCATGATACAGATGATCAAAATGATCATATAGGGTCACTTGAAGTTACAAGCATATGTTACTTCCTCAACAATTTGAACTACGTTTCTGATAGTGAACTACAAGTTCATAAACACCCTTGAAGAGAACAACATGTATTCTAGCTGAATAGCTAAGGTAGCACGACTTGGTGGGAAAGTATGATATCAGATATGGTCTTCCCATGGCGATCAATCCTTCGAGAACAGTTAACACCACCATCCAATATATTGCGGACCACAACGTTCAGGGAATGAATGCCCCTCACCTCATAGATCTCCACCTTGACATTTTCTTCAACCCACTTGTCTCTACTTCGAATGGCATCTGAATCAGGAAAGGATGAGGAGTTCAAAAGGGGAGAGAGTACTTCCTTCACCCATTTGGGGTTTATAACTATCTTCAGCCTCTCGATATCTGCGGGGAAATGAGGGATGATGGAAAAATTTATGTCATTGCCTTTGTCTCCAACCCTGCTGTGTGCTACTTCATAGAGATAGATTTTCTTTCCAGATGGAGCAGGGGAATGTGCATATGCATCCGAGGTAGTGTCCTGGTATTGATCAGATAGATTATTTAGCTCAACAGGTGGTTTCTCAAAGTCATCTGCTTGGTTCTTTGAACGGTTCATGTTGGCACCACTAGCACCAACATGCCAGAAGATAGAGTCACGTCCAACCTGCAGACGATTCTTGCTTGATGAATAGGAAAGTTCAAAATTAAAGAAGTAACAGTTGAAGCACCTATGACAGGAAACACACCAGCTGCTTTTCTAAAAGGACTTCCTTCTTGTGCCCAATGCTGCATTGGAAGATGACAAAAGAAACACCCATCATCAGTGAGAAAATAATCGTTTATTAACAACGATAGCAAATTGCAAGACAAGACACAAGATGATCAAACTGGAAGATTTTAATGCTGTGGCTGTCATTTAACACGAGTTTCTGATTGAGAAACAAATGTTACCTGATACCGCCACCACCTGCGGGGCCATTGGTGTATAAAGCATTAAACTGTCTCGTAAATTGAATAGCATATTCCTCTAGGGAAAACAGTCCATCCATGCGTAGCCTAATATCTCGGCATCCAACCTCCATAGGATCAATGCTTTGGTTGTCAGCTGCTTTCAGGCTGTCTAGTCCAATGATGTAAGAAATTATGCAGCTAGTTAGACCAGGATATAACTCCTCAACCCATGATCTAACCTGGAAATATAAAAGATGCCCAAGGCTCAAATCAGGAAAAGATAAGCTTTTAGCAGCTTTAAATTGACATCTAAGAGCAGTACACTTGGAGGGATACAGCATTTTACCAGATACTCAGCAGCCCTAGCACGTTCGATGCATTTATAGCCTCCATATGATATTTCTCCCCAACCTTTCCATCCAGCATCCTTAGATAGTCAAAGAAATGCAACTATGAAGCTAATTTGAATTATTTTCCCTCTAGTTTTTCTTCTTCTTATAATTAACATGATCATCAAAATAAAAGACCACCACCATTAGCTATAACTTAACTATCAAAAAAAAAAAA
>ONZK01000067.1:34849-50967 GCA_900322385.1 Pharnaceum exiguum | reverse complement strand
TAACTTGTCAAATTATTATTTTTTGTACTAGGCAAGAAACAGACATAAAGTAGTTTTCTCTGTTTAGGCCATTGAATACATCTTTTCCTCTATCTTCTAAAGCTAATCTTTTCCTCTATCTATTAGAAGTTCTCCCAAAAATTGGTTACTCGGTGTTCTTTGTATAAGGATATAGCACATGTAAGGATTTTATCAAAACTTTTACTAATTTCAAATAGGAACCCACTTTAGCAGATGGAAGGAGTACTTAATAAAGGGCACAAACTCAGAACATGTTTCTCAATGCAGGAGTAGATAACAATTGAAGCAAAAAAAAAAACAATCACTTTCTTCATACAAGAATAACTTACAAGGTAGTTCAGCATACCAAACAGCATATCTGCGAATCAGAAATAAGAGATATTAAGCACCTTTGGTATTAATTGCAGAAGCTTCTCTGGTGTTGACCTAGCTGAGGGTTTTGCTCCAGTGCAAAGAATCTTGTTGCTTGATAAAGGTCTAAATGTAACATCACTAATATTCAAAACCTATTTAGAAAGAAACCCCTACACTTGATCAATCTTACGTCGCTTTTATTGACGCATAATCACAAATACATCCAGATCCACATACCACATCAGGAGTAATATAAGCAGTAGGATCAGAAATCTCATAGAGAAGCTGCTGAGCACATGTAGCACAATTTAGAATGCCACCACTACCGTCAGCCTTGGCCACGCAAATTTCTCCTTGGTAACTGACTTCCACGTAAGGAAGAGATAATTCTAGAAGATGCTGAACAGATAAGTTTCTGTATTTGTCTCCTGCATGAGTAAAATGGTAAGCAATTCACATTGAGACACCCCTATCACAATATTAATCAAACGCAAGTTTACAGGAACTGGCCTTCATCGGCTATTTGAGGCAACTAGAAGTAGAGTAATTCCATCAAAAGAGAAGTAAAGAAAAAACCTGGATGCACAAAGTAACCTCCAGTGAGCTGACATCCACACTCTAAAAGATGGCCGGCTACTGCTCCTTGTGCTAACTTGTCCAGGTCATTCCAGTTCCAACCCAGCTCATAGATCTGTAAGTTAACAAGTACAGTTACATAATTATATGAAGTACAAACTACTAAGCTCTTAATAAGGAGCAGGTGTTTGACAAACAGAGAAAATCATGTGACTTCCTCACTCCACTAACAGCATAAACCCCCACAAGGAAACAACTGCTATCATCGGAACTAAAGGAACACCTTTTTTTCTTTTGAGATATTAATAAGTCAAAAAGCAGATATCGTATTCGACATGCAATCCTCTTACCATTGGACCCAAAAAGAGGGCAGCATCGGCAACACGGCTGGTTATGACAACATTTGGCTTGTATAACTCAAGACATCTGACAATAGGAGCTGCCCCTAAATAAGTGCTAGTGCCCTTCAATGATGAGACAGAAGATAAGCAGAACATCCATCGAGAAAGAAAATGGGATGGACACTTGCAACAAATTTGTGAGAAGAAAACAAATAAGAAGCCAGTGTTTTGATGCTCAAGGCAGTAGAATATGTGAGAGCCAGTGCCTTACACCATCCAAGACAAATGATATGTTTTGTGAGGATCTGGAGCCTGAATTACAGAAAAGAAAATACGAAAGAAAGTGGATTTTATGAGACTTGAAGAAGCCAGTTGCGTAGTTTATCCGGGAACAAAAAGGGCAGAAATTGATCAGAAAGGCAACTTCAAAGTATTCTTAAATCAGGATTAGTACCACTTAAATCTTTGAAGGCAACTTCATGTGCAACAGCAACTACGACATCCAGGCCCAACTTGTTTGCAATTTCCAGGACATTTTTCTGAGCACCAATTGGATCCACTATGCATGAATACAACAGAAATAGGAGGATTCAGGAAACAAAATAAAACAAACTCATGCATTCACTTCCAAAGAGGCAAAGACAATGTTTTGTAGCTGTTCTTACTTGCACCCATATTGGTGATTATGCATGTTCTTCTCTCCACGGCCAAAGGTAATAGAAGATTCATCCACTCCGAAACTGAACACACATTGAAGATTTTTAGACACGGCCAAGCTCTTAACGCCAGGTTAAATTAATTGTTCTGAAGTGACGCGGAAAAAAAAAACACAAATCCGTATCTTGAAAGTGTAAGTATGAAACAAAGAATGTTCACTGATGCAAACACCTCCTTGTTATTAAGAAAAAAAGCCCGACTGACAAGTAATAGCGAAAACAAAAAGTCACAAATTCATTTTTTAACATACTGCGAGAATCATAACCAACTCCGCCAGATACCATCTCTTTATATCGATCAGCTAGAGTGCGCTCGGCAAGGCATTCCAAGACCAGATAATCAAGCTCTTTGACTCTTTGAAGCAACTTAAGAGCTGCCATCGGTCTGTCGCCACCAAAGCCAGCTCCACAACCAATGTAAACCTTATCCCGTCTCCTTTCAGGATTGACCCTCTGATGAAACATTAATATATATCGCATAAATTAGCGAATTGACAGAAACATGAAAGCGCAATTATGGGCAAAATCCTACTGAAATATACAAACCAAACTGACCAATTTGATCTGACAATCATGGATTTCATCACTGTATTGCTTCTCCATTATACTTCCAGGTCTCAACTGATACCAACCACTCTGAGAAAACAAGCAAATGTATCAAGAAACAGTTGGCTACAACTTGCAAACAAGATTATTAAAATATCACCCGAAGTAAAAAGATCATTTCTTTATGTTGGTTCAACATGTGTTCTTGGAGAAAATAATGAATAACACTCAGCATTTTTGAACCACTGGTAGTCTTCAAACTTCAAAGCATGCATGATCAATGACCAAAACACATCATCATAATACTAAACCAATAAACATGTACTTAGAACAAGAAATATCCTATATGAAAATGGAAAATCACAAAATTCCTGACATGGGTTTTGATAATTCAATCAAATTACACCTACCCATCAGCAAATTTTAATTCTTCTTCCATCTTTGTTTGCATGGTACAGTAACAAGCTTAACTTAAACGAACCCTTTATCAAACATCAATGTACAATTCACACCCAAAAGAAAAAAACATCAATGTACAATTTACTTAGAGCCTTTAACTTGGAAAAAGAAATATAATGCAAGTGTTAGACAATACCAATTAAGGGATGATCGGTGAATGATCAATTCTCTGTTATGCTCTGCTTTCTCTCTCTCTCTCCACAGCAATCAAAAATGTGCTTCTTTTCTTTGTTAAAAAGTACTGGAGTTTTGGACGATAAGAATGAGAATGATGAGACTGACACAAAAGCATGAGGTTGGCAGTCCTATCATAACTTCCAATTTCCTTTTTAATTTGTTGATTTTATATAAATAACAAAAAGAACAAATAGAAAAACATGAGACAAGACTCACAAGTCACACCCACAAGGCCACAACGGCCACAAGTACAAGTCCACAACGGCATCGCATTTATTCAATAAATCATACATTCATAAGTACAAAACATGTGATACATTTTTTATTTTCTTTATCTTAATTATCTTGATGTTACTATTTTGTAAACACTATAACATAAAAAAAATTGAGATTAATATAAAAATTTGTGTAAGTCCGTTTTGTATGTGTGACGAGTTTGTCATTTAGGGTTCACCAACTAACCACCTAATGAGTTATTAATAAAAAAAATTCTGTCATTAATACTAGTCTCATATATGAATGAGTTTAAATAATTCTTTCCGTGACGAAATTAAAGCTACTTTCTTATTGTTAAGAAAACCGTCTAAATGTAAATTCAAATCCACATTTTCTTTATTTGGCTAGACTTTTCTTTTTTCTTTAAATATCTTCTTTACAATTCTTCATACCAAAAATAATAATAATAATAATCATTTTTTAAGTTTCTCGCCATTGTTTAGATTAATTTCATAAGGTGCTCTTTAGGAGATTTGAACCAAACATACTAAATAAGTTGTGACTTATATTTATCCGTAGGTTTTCACCTCTTAGATAGAGTTTTTTTCGTACTTAAAATGAATTACAATCCATTTTAGGTATATTAAAATCAATTACTTATTCACATCAAATAATAAATATATATACAGCCCGTGTTGTATATTTTATTTATAAAAAAATACTATTCATTTTACACAAATATTTATACTACAACAATAATGAGTGTAAAACCCAATTCAATGGGGTGTTCGGGGTCAACATACGCAACCTTACCCCGGTTTAAGAAAACAGAAAGGTTGTTTCCGAGATTGACCAATTGCTGCATTGAAGGATTGACTCACAACAAGCTCACCAAAAATAATAAGTATTGAAAGGTTTTCATAGCCATGTTATTATAGTACATGATTCTTTCAACTTGACACAAATATTTATAATAATTATTAGATACTAAATCATGTTCATAAATCAAACACATCTCAATTTTTTTGTATTTGAAAAATAAAGAAAAAAGAATGCACCTTCAAGAGACCTACCAACACATCTCACAGTTTCATTTCATACCAACAAGGCAACAACAAGAAACTCACTCACTTGTGTGCGTTGTGTCACAATACTAGTCTTCTTTTCATTTTTCTCCTCCTCACTTCCCGCGTCACTTCCCTTCTCTTCTCTTCTCTCCTCTTCCCCCAAACCACAAGAGAGAAAGCAACCCACACATACGCACAAACAAAATAAAAATGGTGGCATCATCAAATTCAGTGGTGAACGTACACCCTTTATCAAGCTACACTTTCGGGACCAAAGAACCTAAGCTTGAAAAAGACACTTCCGTTGCCGATCGCCTTGCTCGTATGAAAGTCAAGTATGTTTAATCCTATTTTCCTTTCATTTCTCTCTTATACCCTCTTTTTTTAATAACTAAATCTCATTTATTTGAGCCATGTGTTGTTTATATGATTTTTTCGATTGTGGGCTGATCTCAATATCTGATTTATTTGATGATTTTGATGGAGTTTTTGTGTTAATTGTGTGAAATGACAAATACCCAATTAGAAAGATTTGTTCTTTTTTGGTGTTATGGTATCAATTAGTGTAGAAGTTATTGATTTTAAAAAAAAATGGGCAAAGGGTTTGGTCTAGGGTTTTATGTGCCCCTTTGTGCATGTTGTTATTAGTACCTCGGTCTGGAATTAATTGTACATTTTGCCTTTTGAGGCCGACTTTGACTACTAATTTCAACTAGTATTTATGCTTGTAATTTGTGAAATGTGACAATTATAATAGCTGAATTTAATGAAAAAACTGATTTTGTGATTTTATATTCTAACTCACCCTGCATTTTGAGTAATTAATGGTTACCCTAGAGGGGAAATAGGACAATTGATCCCGGATGGAGGGAGTATTTCCTTTTGATTTGGTGGAAAGTTCTGTTCTTTGGTGCATTTGGTTAAGGAGGGAGCAAAAAACAGTTGGTTTAGAAGTTGAATAATACTCCAATGGGTTTTCGAAATTTAGGCCATGCCGGGAAAGGGGGGTAATTAGATGAATTTCAAGAGGAGAAAAGGTGGAGGTGGTGGTGGTTGAGGAAGAGAAGAGGGAAGAAGAGGGGAATGATTTCTTCCAAATGGGAAGAATAATTACTCCAATTTGAGAGGGTTTCACTTTGTAACTCCGATTGGGGGTGAATGGTTACTCTCGCCTTTTTATTCTTCTATTTTTCCTTACTCATTACCCCTTAAATAATTAACCCCAATCCAAACAAGCCCTTAGGGTAGTTGTGTTAGGTTCTTTGACTAGAAAAGTGGTATTCTTACGACTTTGAAGTTATGATATTTCCTTTTGGAGAAGCTTAAATTTGAGTTGGTGTTTTGGACAGTGGTATTCAATTTCAGTTATTTGACTTTGATTCGGAAAACTAAAACTAGAAGCTGAAATCTCGGCGGCGATCATCATTATCCTTTTATATCTCACATTGATAGGGAATGAATTAGGATAGGAGATAAGCCTGATAGAGGATGGATATATGATTCCATGAAACTGAGCTGATGGGATGAGTGATGGCTCATGGCTCTTAAGGTCTGATAATGCAAGTGCGAGATGATTAGAAAGTGAGAATAGTGAAAAATAAAGAAAAGAAACAAAGATATTATGTTGGCCCTTTTTTTAAATGAATATTCAATTATGGGATGGGAGAATTTGTACGTTGTGTACTTGTGTTCAACATGGATGTCAAGTACAAATCCTTCTTTAGTGACAGTGAGACATTCATTGACATTTGAAGAAACCATATTAAATAAGTGTTTAATCCATTTAAAATTGTAGTGTTGTTGGACAAAAGAAGTGGTTTAGAGTTGGGAGTTCCTCATTTGCCTCCACAAGAATATGAAGTAAGAGCCAATGTCCTGCATCACATACATTTATCTCCCCCATTTGACGTTGAGTAAATGTGCAAATACCTAATCAAACCTTGGCTCTTTTACAGACCATACAGAATGGTAAGTTAATCACGTGATGGGGGTAATAAATTATTAGGCTTCCGTATCTTTATTAGTTCATATGGTTAGACATGATGTAGTAGTCCAAAATGGAGAAGATCATTCCGGTATAATCTGAATGTCCTATATGGTAATTTAGGTGTTTTTAGATTGTTAAAACTGAAGATATATTTGCTGGAGCCAATAGCTGGTTCATTTCGTTTTATACAAACGTTACGTTGTCTTGGAAGAATTACGACGCTATGTTTGTGAGACTGTTCCATAGACTACGAGCTGCTTACTTTCTGGGCTTCGTTTGTTTTTTCTTTTCTTTTGAAAAACCCCTTCTTTCCTTTGTTGTAGGCAAAGCTGGCTGGCAAATTTTGTAGTACTCTCATTATGAATTCTTTAATGTAACTAGGGGAAATTGTAAACAATTTTAGAGATTAAGTATCATCCTTTCACGTAACTTTTATAACTTCTAAAAAAGTTCTCATCCTCGTGTAGATGTGCGATGAGTGTAGCGTTTAAACTAAGGGGAATCTTTTATTGCACTAGACCCCTTATATGGCACATAAGGGCCATGGTAAGGGAACTGTGTGTAGAAGATAGGTGTGGCTGAGAGGCTTGTGCTACGAGAATTACATATCATACAACAAGGTGAGAAAAGTGAAGTCTTGAGAGAAGGTTGGAGTAGTTCCCCTCTAAGAGAAGATGAGGGAATTTTGTCCATGCTGACTTGGCACTTGAAGAGAAAGCCTTGTGATTCCCTGATGAGAAAGATCAGGGGATGGTGAAGGAAGAGGTTGTTGATGGTGAAGGAAGAGGTTGTGAGGGGCAGAGCGAGGTCTCCACAGACTTTGACGAGGGTGTCCAAGTTGGATATGGCTACTCGTCTTGAATGAGAGCATGGTTGGAGATATGAGTGAAATGATCTTTAAGATCTCTTGGGTAATGTGGATTGTGTTTGTGGTGCATGTATGTGCACGCTAAGCTTGTGGGAGTGTGTTTGCGCGCGCTTTCTCGCGCATGTGTACGTTCGTTTATGTTTGTGATTGTGGGGGTGTGTATGGGTATGGGTATAGGTATGTCTAGTGGAATTTACTTTCGGTCTTTCCAACGAACCCTAATTAGTTTGGGGATTAGCGGTTTGACACATTTGTTTTTTTTTTGAAAAAACGGCAACCTGTACAAATCAGAAATCATGTTTTTGTTTTTGTGGTGTAACTGTGATTCTGGTCTCATATCTTTCTTTTTTTGGGCTTGTCTCTATTATTTTCATAGTTTTCTTTTCTACTTCCAACTTTCTCCTTACTAAAGATGTGCGTTGACCATTTTGCCTTTTGGTTATTCTGTGTGTGCAGCTATATGAAAGAAGGTATGAGGACCAGTGTAGAAGGTATTTTATTGGTAAGTTTTCAACTAAGGTTCATATTATTGGTGTTCACGTAGTCTGGCGGAATTGCATGAGCAATTGGATTTTTGAGAAAGATGCAAACGTATCTATTTACCCTATAAACTGTCCTTGTTCTTTTTCTTTTTCATTTGAGAGTGCCATGGAGATACTTTATTTTATGGTTATTGTTGTCAAATTTGGCAATTACTGTTCAGAATTCATTTTAAAACACACCCTGGCCAGAGGAAACTAGGATCTTTTATCAACTAAAAATTCTAATATTTCTTTTCCTATTTTGTGCCGTTGATTTCCTTTTGATGAACCATTTTGCTGACCGGTATAGGTTATGGATGAATATTTTTTGTATTGGAGGCACTTAATAAGTTGTTGAGCTTGTGCTGTGCTGACCATGGAAGTTTTTGTATTGAAGAATGTGGGTTGTCAGCTCAACTGCTCAAGCAAAACACTTGTAGAACCTCTATGTTCTAAGATTACCCCTGTTAGTTTGTTGAGAAGTTTATAAAATTAGTTTATGTAGGAAATTGAAGGATGAAAGTGTCCTGTAGATATCTTGTATTGTTGGGGTTTTCTGCTTCAAACAGATGGAACAACCGTCGAGGGACATATCGTGAATACCTTATAGTCTGTAATTAAGAAGAGCCACTCTCGAATATTATGAAGATGAAAATTCATGTAGATTTGGTGGACATCCAAGTCATGTTTGTAGTTGTTTCAATGTGAGGAGGTCACCTTTATTGGACTGAAATGAAACTTTGTAATAGAACTGATGTGATTGAAATCTTGATAAAAGAAGTACAGACTTTCAATGAGTTAAATGGAAAATTGTGGGAAAAATTCATGGAGAATGTGGGCTCACTTGAAGGGATTTTTGATAGTAGTGTCATTATTCGCGTATCCCCTTCTTTAGCTTTGCGTATTTATGTTATTGATATATTTTGAAATTCTGATACCTTTTATGGCTCAAGATTCCCCTGAATGACTCACGTTTGTCCACCTATATCCTTCCGACTTTGGTTTGGTGGCTGTTTTTTTTTCTGATAGATGAGTTAACCAGATAATTATTGATCAGTTCAACTTTGTGGGTAGGATCTATTAGGAGGGCTATACAAGGGCTTAGTTTTCTTCCTTTCTCCTTTCTGATGAGTTGTTTCTTTCATAGAGTGTAAAGGTTACAGTTGGAATGTTTTTCTTTTCAAAATAGAAAGCCCTACCTTAAAGTGTTTCCCTCATTAATATTGTTTACTTGTTCGTTCTCGTCTTTGTCGTATACTCGCATACTAGTGCATTTTGATGTTGCTCATCCTCCTTGGTCTGGAGAAGTTTTGAAGCTGCCAATTAATGTGTGTTGAAATTTTTACCTTCTCTACGTAACAAGTTGTTGTCCACTCGCTTCTTAACCTGTGAAACCTATTGGTTATGAATGTTTTCGTACTGGTTGTGGTTAGTTGTCCACTTGTCCTGCAGATTGGTGGCAGGCTGCCGTCAATTGTGAAAACCTAATGTTATTTGTCACTATTTCTGATTTAGAAGGATATTTGTGGTCTATAAAGCTCTGAATTTGCTACTGTAGTAGTTGGGCATTTTTTTAGCTGTTTTAGTAAATAAGCCATAAAGTTACGCTTTCTGACCTAGTTGAGAGCTGATAAGTTAATAAATGCTCGTAAGAACTGATCGGTTTCTTTGTCATTAAGCAACATTTTCCTCATTTTCCTCTTTTCTTTTATGAGTTATTGATTTCTCACATTTCTCCAGTCGTGGATGGCTAAAACTATTGTCTTCTACTCTTCTGCAAGGAGTCACTTAAATTTTAGTGCACCTATTTGTGTTAAATTTTATCTTTTTGTGGAATATGGTGGTGAAGATGGGTTTTCGTTAATACCATTAGCCATTAAAAAGGAACTAAAATCTGTTGGAGAACTCGGATATGGCTTCTTAATTGAACACCTAGTTGAGAGAAACTCCAAGTAGTGCGATCTATTGGTGTGTGATTGATATGTGATATCACATTGACTTGATCTGAATAGACTAGCTCTTGATAACACATGCATGTTGTGCACAGTACACCTCAGTGCAGTGGCTAAGCAGTTGAGTATTTATATGCTTTTGCAAACCTATATGAGCTCAGTTCTACTTATCCATGTTGTCTGAGGATTTAGCACAATTTCCAGGTTCAAGAGCATAATCATCCTCATATTCTTCTTTTACAAATTGGGAACACTTTCTGCAAACTTCCTGGAGGTCGTTTGAAGCCTGGCGAAAATGGTATGGCTTGCTTTCTGACAATATCTGTTTCTCTGCCGCTTCTCTTTCTTTCTTTCTTTTTCGTGTGTGCGTGCCTGCGTGGGTGTACTTGTGTGTGGGTGTGGTTCCTCTGAGTCTCTGATGATTTTTTTTCTCCTAATAGAAATTGATGGATTGAAAAGAAAGCTTTCAAGCAAACTGGGTGCTAACTCGTCAGCCTTTCAGCCTAATTGGCAGGTGCGATCCTCAGTAACCTGTTATTCTCTCGTTTATTATTATCTGTCTCGATTCCCGTGCTTATTCCCACATTCTGTGAATCCTCTCTGCTATTAATTGACGCTCAGTAGAAGTAGGTAATATTCAAATATTTGGTTTAAATTACTGGTTACTTAAGTCTCCAACCTGAGGTTCCTTGTGCTGGTTTCCACGTTTTACAGATTGGTGAGTGTGTGGCTTGCTGGTGGAGACCAAACTTTGAAACAGTGATGTACCCTTACTCTCCTCCTCACATTGCAAAACCCAAGGTAGAAAGTTTATATATATGCTACTTTTATGCTCGACGTCTGCCAAGCCC
The DNA here is from genome assembly GCA_900322385.1 of Pharnaceum exiguum. Lineage (NCBI taxonomy): Eukaryota > Viridiplantae > Streptophyta > Magnoliopsida > Caryophyllales > Molluginaceae > Pharnaceum > Pharnaceum exiguum. Next base: position 40,315 of record ONZK01000067.1, on the reverse strand, counting down.
TAGCTTACTCACGAAGTTTTTGTGATCCAGGAATGTAAAAAGCTTTTCATGGTACACTTGCCAGAGAGAGAGTACTTTGCTGTACCAAAGAATTTGAAATTATTAGCTGTGCCTCTCTTTGAGCTTTATGACAATGTTCAGGTAAAACATTTTGTATTTTTGAGTGTTTTTCTTCATAGCTGCTGTTAGAAATTCCTGGTCCAGTGCTCTGGTCAAATCATATCTCAATCGCCAAAAAAAGAAGTGTATTTTGCTCTTTTACTTCATGAGCAGTATCATTTATCGCAAGTGCTTGCAGTGTCTACAATATTATAGAGTGAAAGTGAATTAAACTTTGTTGGATATTTGCAGAGATATGGTCCAGTGATCTCCACAATACCACAGCAGCTGTCCAGATTTCAGTTCAACATGATCTCTCAATGAGGATTCAATGGATGGATTCATGCACTGGTGTAGGACTACAACACATTTTCTGCCCATGTCTTTGGTGGTGGACATCGTAGTTAGTTTGGTTATTTACCGAATATCAGATATTTGTGTTATGGCTATTAATGTGTTACTAGGTGTGTTGTTTTTCGTAGTCCTTGCTCTTCCTGTAGAGGGTGAATAAGCTTTGTGGTATGGGTGCTTTCTTTAAATGACTGGTCATGTCCTGAATCTGATGCCTTTGAAACATTTCTGTGGTAGTGCATCGAAGTTCTGATAACTTAGTACTGTATCATTTTTGTTTTCTGTTCTTCCTTCTCCCCTGAGTTGTTTCTTTTCTAATATTTTGTTGTTTTTCCGGACCGGATGGAGGGCTTGTATGTTGTATGTAAAAATGTAGAATCATGTTCTGTTAGTTGTAAGTTCATTATGTAGGAGATGCTGTAACATCACTGATTCACTGCAATCATTTTTTGTGGTGGTTTTATTAAGTGAAAGTCAATTTGCTGATGGTATCTTCAGCATGCAAAATGAATGTTTTTTGGTTCCTTTTTGTTTTTAATTACGGTGATGCCGGCCTTCTGTATTTGCAATTGCGTCCATGCAAAATAGGTGAAATTCTGTGTTTTTCATCAGGTATAATACTCTTAGCCTGCATACCTACAAGGCTACAATAACACCACAAAGGATTTTCATCTTTTCACTGGATCCATAACTGCCGATATGCAACACCTGCGATTGTATGAGAAGAACATAAAACATGGGAATCTATGCAACATCGCTGAAAACCTGCGGCCTTGGCTAAGTGGGTGACTCTCCATTTTTACCTGCAGTTGCAGTACATCTGTAGGTTGAACAATGAACAGCGTCTATATCATAACGCCGATAATAGGGTACTTTTATCAAGGTATTTCAAAGGGATAAATCATGACAGTATGCGAATGGCATTAGGGCGCACCCGAGTTAAACTTCTTTGTGATATTGTTGGTATTATAATCATCAGTTCATCACCAATTCAATATTGCTTCGCCTATAGTGCAGATGCTCAAATAAAAAATAAAACACAAACATTGTTCAAAACATACAAATTGGGGGATTGATTATCAAAGGGATAAATCATGAAGTTTTAACATATATTTTCTTTTATAATTTAAGAAGCAACAGTACATATAAATTGGAATTTGGAAATACTTGCTTAAACACGCTCCTGATACAACCTATTTTTGATGGAAGAAGAAGAAGCGTAACATACATATGCAATGTGGTTTGCTAATCAACCTTATGTAAATCATAGAATAAAGAGCTAACCACTAGTTATTTTATTTTATTTTATTTTATTTTATGTTTAATCGATCTTGATTCATGATAGGAATAAAAGATCAACCAACGACTTGTTTTGGGTCAGATTTACGAGTTAAGCGTTTCATGTGAAAAGCTTTAGTCTCAACGTCCCAATAAATACCAACCTCATCCCCGGGACAAACAAGAAGATTATGAACCACGTCTTTCCATCCTAGATAATAAGTATCATCATTAGGACCTTTCTCAAAATATATGTTAGGACCATCATATTTCCTAGGACCTATCCAATGTGTATGCTCCCATATAGTTACTCTTATTTTATTAGACCCAAAGACAGTTCTGCTAGCTACACCAAGAGACCAATACCTTAACACATGGTCAAAAGTTTCTTGATGTGTCAAGGTAAGCCTCCCATCTCTGACATCTGGCCAAGTAAGTGTCTTTCTGATATTCCAAGGGTTGCTAGGGTCTATCTTGGGTGGCTCTACGAGATCCCTAATCTCTATGAGGTAACGTTTGATTGGGTACTGGAATGGGCTCTCCCTCATCATTCTCTCTTCTTCTTCTTTGGATGGAATAAAAGTGTAGAAGTATGTCTTGTGGGTTGAAGTCAACATGTTTGAACTAAGTGGTGTGAACATGTTTTCACTAGAACTAGCCGAACTAGCCGAACTAGCCAAACTAGCCATGGTGATTGGTAACTGAAAAAAATTCATGGTTATATGAAAAATATGATTAGGGATTAAGAAAGGTAAAACTGGCTTAATGATTTAAAAATCTAGGGGGCGTGTTTATATAAATAGTACTCAAATTTCATTTATGTTAGAAATTCTTTTGTGATACTCAGGTGTTGCCCTACCTACCCATTCACGATTTGATTCTTAATAAATTTTTCATAAAGGGAAAATTGGGTGATTTTTTTCCAACAAAATCCATTGCTATATCTTTATCAGACTCACTTGCTAAGAAATAAGCACTAAAAGTTAGTGATTTACAAAATCCACCCAGAATAGATATAAAAATTCACCTTACATGCATTTATCAATTTAAACATCTTATTATACTAACTAGTCAATTATTAATATGAATAAATTATTTTCTTTTAAAAAAAAGATCCACATCAAATCATAATAAGTTGTAATTTTCGTATAGGTAATAATAAATTTACAAACAAACTTCTTTTTGTCAATTATTCAACAATTAAAATAATTCATTTTGATGAAAAAATTGTCTATATTAAACTTGTAATTTTCTTGTAGGTAATGATTAGTTTACAAACAAACTTCTTTGTCAATTATCTAACAATTAACATAATTCATTTTAATGAATTTATATAAAGATCGATCTTATGCCTAACTAGTTTACAAAAAATCTTCTTTGTCAATTATTAACAATTTTTTAGAATAATAAAAAAGAGTATGAATATTCAATGAAGATACAAATTAGCGGATCAACACAATAGAAGTCAAGTTACCTCCTTAAGTACTAATATTCTCGAAGATTAGAATTTTAGCAGTTTTGATATCTCGTAATGGTGTAGTTTGTAAATCACTTAATATAAGAAGGTTAGCAGGACTTCCACATTCGACATGGATTATCTTTCCAAATACGTGATTACGAAGTAGTAGAGGCATCAAAGTTAAGTTCAAAAAAGTTAGGGCAAATACGTGATTACGAAGTAATATTATGCTCCTAGTTATGATGTCAACTGGACATGGAAGAAAATATGCATGGTGAAGGAAAAAATCAAGAGTGGTTTCCAGGATGAAAAATGGATGCAAAATCCTTCTGGTAAATTCACTATTAGTTCAGCAAACAAATGGTTGAAAAGAGATGACTCAGAAATCCTTTGGGACAGATGGGTTTGGAATAGGTTTAACATTCCAAAAGACTCTTTCATTGTTTGGTTGCAAGTGCAAGATAAACTGCAGACTTGCAAGATTTATGAATATCTCAGACATATGCCCTTTGTGTGAGATTGAACAAGAATCGAATGCTCACTTATTTTTCAGATGTGTTGTCAGTAGAAGATACTTGCAGCTATGGAAAAACAAGATGAGAATTAACTCTACCACTAATGCAGTTGCGAATCTTTGTAAAGCAATTGACAGGAAATGTAAAGGTAGAAGGAAAGAAAGAAAGATTTACTCTGCTAGCTTGTGTGCTCTCATTTATGAAGTGTGGAATGCTCAGAATGGTGTGCTGTGTGGGGAAAGAAGATTGAGAAGCCTGAAGTGTTGATAGCTAGACTTTGCTACACTGTCAAAACTAGAATTTCTCACCTTAAATGTAACTCGCTCATTTTTTATGAGTGAGAGTGAGTGTAGGAAATGGTAACTCTAGTTCATTTTGGTTTAGCTCTCTATTACTGATATGTAATAATCGTAGAAAGAGTATCTGTACCCCTGAACTGACCTCTTTTATCTGGAGGTAAGTTGATGTTTTTGGTAATAAAATTACTTTTTTACCAAAAAAAAAGTTAGGGCAAAGAGTGTGACCAAAAAAACGTGCATCATATGGTTGTCTAATAGCTCTAGCATTATATGGAGTAGATTTTAAATCTACATAGTGTCGGTTTTTTTTCTTCTAATAGAATATTATGAGCGATATTAATGATTCTATATTTATTAGGTTGTCAATTCCGAATACAATTAATTAGTAGTCTGATCTCTAAATACTCCAAATTACTATAACATAATTGTGAAGTTAAGTACATTTACTAATGTTCTTAAATTCATAAGGAAACATAGGTGGCTAATAGCATTGTTAGGAAGACATTGGACATGTTAAAAGTGAAGGGACAAAAGAAACAAACAAATGATTTGTTGTTTACTTTAAGAATTGCAAAAGGGACATTCAATGGGGTATAATAATAACAATCAACGGGGTTCTATTTGTTTTTTTCCAAAAAAATCAGCATTGCATAGCCTAATTGCCAATGAACGAGGTTCTGTTTGATTTGCTTCAAATATTTTTCAAAGAGTTTTGATTTAAGGAGAGAGATAATTGTGCGTGATTGATGATCGGGAATGCTATTGAGACCGTATACGGACTTGAGGGGCTCGATGTTTTAATATATTCAGTTCGTTTTCAGCCAAAAATAAAGAGGCAGTTTAGGGTTAACTTTTTAATAATTCAATTTTATTTATTAATGATTTTTTTAAAAAATTTTAAAATGTAAAAGGATTAGGGTTACTTGAAATCCTATATGATGTACTATCTTTATATAATGATAGAGATACAAGATTGTAAGACTTGCAAATCAGGGTTAACTTCTGTATGAAGGTTTGAGAAATTTTGGAGATAGAGAGAGAGGGGAGTGAGAGGGAGAACATTTAATGAAGGGAATTGCTCAATGTAATGTACATATTTCTCAATGTAGGGAAATTGTTTCAAAAATTTCCATAAAATACCTAAATCAAAAATAAAGAACAGAGCTCTCAACTTCCATACTTATTAAAATTCTAACTACTACAACAACAACAACCCAATTTAAACTATCTTAACATAAATCTTTGACTAAAATATAAAAAAATAGAATGTTACAATAACTATGCAAGATTGATGGTTATGGACCAATTAATTGTTTTCATATATGTTCCTAGTTTCTTTTTTTTTTCTCAAGGGTTTATGGGGGATCTGTAGGGTCAAATCAAGATTTGAATTTGAGTCTAGGTAAATCGGGAAAGAGGCTTACTATGAACAACCCGGCGACATGGGAGGGGGGGGGGGGGGGGG
>ONZK01000067.1:17772-34414 GCA_900322385.1 Pharnaceum exiguum | reverse complement strand
TACATGGACCTTGTGTACATCTGTTCTCTTTTCCTTTTCTTCCTCTGTGTAATTTTCCGTCATGTAGTGTGATTTTGTCTCTTTTCTTTTTTAAAACTAAATTTCTTCTTGTTTTAGCTTGATTTTTCGAAGAATTGAATTTTACATTCACGGTGGACCTAAGAAAGGGAGATATAGGGTTGGGGGAATGAAAAGGGTATTCAAGGATATTTGTCTTAAATTTTCAATTCATTAAGAAATACACCCACCATTTTAAGAAGTTAGTTTATTGTATGACACTTACAACAACAACAATCGAGTGTAAATTCTCATTTAATAGGAGTGTACGAGGTCCAGATGTTAATAAAAGAGGTCAATCTTTTGATTTTGTTTTCTTATGAGCCAAAACTGACTCATCAACCCAAAACAAAAGAAAAAGAGGGACAAATAGCCCAGCCCAGACCAGCCCAGCCCAGTAGCCTGCTAAGCAGTAAACAGTAAGCAAGCAAGCACGTCTCTTCTTTCTTCTTTCTCATTTCAAACTTTAAAAAAGAAAACAATTTCAAAGATCGATTCGGTTGATTAAATTGAACTCTCACTCACTCCACCTCCACTTCGCCCGATCCCACTCTCTCTCTTCCTGATCATCAAAAAAAGAAAAGGAATAATAATAATAATAATAATGGCGGCGAAGCAAATGGAGGAAATACAGAGGAAACTGGCGGTGTTAAATTACCCACGAGCAAATGCGCCTGCTCAGTCACTTCTCTTTGCTGGCATGGAACGTTACGCTCTCCTTGAGTGGCTCTTCTTCAGGTTCTCACTTTTCTTTTTTTGATTTCCTTTCACTTTTATTTTTAATTTAGTACTTAGTTGTTGTTAGAAACTTAGAACTGATCTCATTTTTAGTGTAGACACGTGACTAAAATGTCCCTAGTCTGACAACTGATTGTTTGGCTCTAGTTACATTAGACTGTGAGAGGGGTATCAATGGTAAGTTGAAATAATATCGATGACTAAGCATTGATAGATAGGAAGGCACACATATCTCCGAAAACCAGAAAAATTTGCGTGAACCCGTTTCATAGAGACGGGTCGGGGTCATTAATCAACCTTTTCTGTCATTAATGACCTCGTCTCATATAAGAAATGGGTTGACACAAGTTTTTTGTGATCTAGCTATAACGCGCCAGGGATAAGTTATGGAGGGAGTAGTAGCTATTGCTTGTGTTTTCCGAGAGAGATTGTTTATCGATGGGCTCGTGCAGCCGTGCACATGCCAAATGTGATGAAGGGGATAATGCTCGAGGTTTGGAGTATCTCCGAGTGGCTCAAGAGATTGGACTGCGTAATGGTGAATTTAGGTGATGGCATTGGAAGTTGGTGTGTTTTTTGAAAGCAGAAAGTTGGTGTGTTGAGGCAATAGTATGTTTGATTTGTTGAGATTTTTTTTTCTGTTGGAAAACATTGGTATAGAGGAACAGTTGGAAATATCGTCAATCTTCAGAATCGTGAAAGGATGGTAGGAGGGTATTCGTAGGTGATCCTTATGTGATTGGTATTTAATTGTAGAACCACTTACACACGTAGAAATGAAAAAACTGATAGCATTCCTGTAAATATCCATAAGGGGCATTTCTGATTCCTTTGGAGGCTTTGGCTACCTCCATGGACATAGTACATTGGTATCCTAGTAGTTATCCTGAGTCTCGGACTGAAAATGCTGGCCCGGCCAGTACTCTTAGAGCAATTGAAATACTGGCCTATAAACCATGAAAGTACTATCAAGGGGTGCCCAAGTTGTTCCCCTTTTCCCTTTTCTGTCGATCCCAGATTAGAGTCCTATCTTGATTCTTCTGTCCTCGAGTTGGTTAGCAGCCATCTTGCTTTGTTCTTAGTAGGTGTGATGACTGGTATATATTGGTATCTTTATCACAGTTCTTTAAGTTACTAGTTTTTGTTTTTGCTTGAGGACAGAATTTTCTAGTCTTACTTGTCCTCCTCCGTGCCGAAAGATTCCTTATTTTGCTGTTTTATTATAGGCTGCTAGGCGACAAGTCACCCTTCTCTCAGCAAAATCTCCAGGGGGACGGTGTTGATCGTGACGAAGAAACTTCTCGCATTCAATGTATGTGTGGTTTAACCTTATTTTTTGTTTTAGTCTTCTTACGGTTTTTCGTGGGTGTTTTTTTTGCTAAATTTCTTTTTATTATGAAGTCTGGTTTCTCTGGTTAAGTTTCGTGCAAGTCTATGCTCTCGTAGCGTTATCATAGCGGTGTTTTCATTTTTTCCGTGCTTTGGCTTATGTGGGGAATAATCAGTCATGCATATAACATAAGGACTCTAATGACCGGCATATATATGTATGCTGATTGCTGTTTCGCTCTAGTTGTTGCTAGTGACACTTAAGTTCACAACTTTTATCTTATTAGGGCTTTAACTTTTCTTTTCTTTGCTTGTGGTTTCTACTTGTAAATTTTGGTTTAATATTTATGGCTTAACAGGTGTTTGCCTCCACAGACTTAGCCGAAATAGCAAAGTTTTTGGGTATCACTACCACAGTGGATACTGAGGTCATTCAAGTAAGTTGAACTGTCATTTTAATGCGCAACTTGGGAATACCTTTGGTGCTTTCTGGTACAGTGTGCTGACTGAGTTTCTTTTGAATTAATTTCAGGGCCGTGGAAGTTATGAAGATCGAACAGAAATGCTCAGGCTTATTGTAGACCTTGTTGAGGCGAGCATCAGTGCTGATGACCCTGATTGGAGGTTGTGTCACATTTTGACATAAATTTTGTAGATTCATTTGTCATTATTTATTTTGAAGTGTATGCGAGAGCTTTGTAAAGCCTGAATCTTTGATGGTTTTGTCAAAATTCTCACAAGATCTATCTTTTCTCCTTAGCCATTCTAATTCTGTCTATCTTATATGGCAGTGTTGATGAGCAGGTGATGAAGGACATACAACTCATTGATGCTATCGCGGAGAGACAGGCTCAAATTTTCTCTGAAGAGTGCAAGTTGTTCCCTGCAGATGTGCAAATTCAGTCCATCTATCCTTTGTAAGATCAAGTTTTTCCTCCTAATCTCGTTTCCAGGTTCTGCTACAATGATCAATGGCCGGATTTGTTGAAACTATTGTCCAGGCTCTAATTCTGATTTAGTTGTGTGGCCTCTGTTTTGCCAGGGTTTTTCTCTTTCTTCAGGAATAGCTAAATAAATATATTTTATGTGCTCAATACTGGATTTCCTGTTATAAAATTATTGATATGTGAAAAGTCCTGTCAAAACATGCAGAATAAGTGTTATTTATGTTGTGGCCGCATGAAAGTAGTGATATTTAAATCAGGTAGATGATGTACTTGTTGTTCCTACTTGGCTCTCTGCTGTTAGAATTTTATACTGATTCGTCTGTTCGGAGCAGTGATGCATAATACCGGTTGCCGTTTGGACTAATGTAACAACTGATGTTATTGAGCAGATGAGTTGTTGATGTAAATGAAACGACAGATATGTGGAGTTTTTAAAAGAAAAAAATTAATACTATACCAGAAAGGAGTTTGATACAGTAAAAGAAAAAGGAAACCATTTGTTGATTTGAATTGCCTATCTTGTAATGTTTGATGTTTTTGTACTGTTACTGTTTGTTTCGTCTCTAAAGATGCATGTTGAAGTCCTGATCAAAATTCATGGGCAGGCCGGATATTGCTGATTTGGAGACAAAACTGTCAGAATTATCCAAAAAATTCACGACTCTACAGCAAAATGTTGATGACTTGGCTTCAAAGGTTGGTTTGCCCAGTAAACAAAAGAAAACTTAGACCAATGTCAAATTTCATAGGACTGTTTTCGTCTGAGTGTGTCCATTACACTATCTTCTGCCTCTTATTTTCACTATGCTTGTTATTGGAAAACCTTCAGCTCAGTTTTATGGCATTTCACACCATTATGTCATAATGACGTCTGTGCTCACTTGTGTGTATGCCACTGTCTCAGCATGCGTACAACCCAGATGAAGATTATGCAGATGTGGAGGGGCAGCTACGATCACATTTAGAAACTTTTTTGGAAACAGCTAGATCCTTTAACATAATTTACACAAAGGTATTATCGAACTATCTTATTTGCTATTCTTCACTTTATCCTTTTTCATTTCATCTGATTTGTATGTTCTCGCCTTAAAAGTTTCTTGACTTTGTGTCCATTCGCTGTTGTGGATTTACCTGGTGTACATCGCTACTTGCTCACTTGTAATGCTCTATGGCAAGAACGTTTGTCTGCTGTAGCCTGTAGGTCTTCATGATTATGGACATATTTGAAACTGGTCACCCCCCTCCCCTCGTTTTTTTCTTTCTCTCTATCTTTATTTTTTCTTGAGGTGCAGAAGTCAGGCCAGTGAAGTTTTGTGAGCTACTTTTCGTTTGCATTGCAAATAGAGGAACTTGATCGGCTTTTCAGTTGTTATCTATATTTTGAAAGCTATCCTTTGTGTACTGTGTGTTATGCCATTTTTTTTACTTCATTCATTATTTCTTCACATAATTGTTGATCTCTCATCATGCTATTCAGGCCAAATGGTTCATGTTTTCTCCCACTCATTGTACCCTGTGTTTTGTAGGAAATACGTCCTTGGACTCACATGATGGAGGTACCACAGCTTCATGGATTTGGTCCTGCTGCAAACCGGTTGTTGGAGGCCTATAAAATGCTTTTGAAGGTACTCTCCAATTTCCTGAGTAGTTGAGTTTGGAGTTTGGACTCGTGTGTTTTCATTGACTCATGTGAATATCGTCCCTCTACTTCATCTTCAGAAAAACTGCATTTGAGTAATGAGTGCCCAGTTCCATTATGATGGTTGTGCAAACCGATCTTCTCTTGATTATGTGGTCACTTGCCCCATTTGATCAATGGGAAGGGGAAGTTGATTTTCTAAACAAAGGGAAAATTTTGCATATCCTTAAAAAAATATATAGAGAAACCTTTCACTAGCTTAGAAATGAGTGGGAGTTTGGGACTGACTGAACTGGAGCCTGGAGCTCTGAGTTAATAACAGTCACCTTTTTTTCCCCTTTGGGTCTGAAGCTATCAGCAACATAAAGAACATGATAACTGTTGCCTTGAGTTCACGCTAACGTGCAAGCAAGTGAGCAACACAAACAAGTAAACTGATAGAAGTACGCTAGTTTGCTGCTTGTCTATGCATCTAGTATCTACTTCTAACAATGCATTGGATTCTGCTTGAACTCTGATAGTTTCTTGCTTTTCATTATATAGTTCTTGGGAAATTTGAGAAACCTTCGAGATTCACATGCTGCTGTGGCGGCTGGGTCATCCGAAACAGTAGGCGGTGAGCCTTCTTCAGTGATGAGAATAATCTCAGAGTGTGAGTCTGCCCTCACTTTGCTGAATCGTGATCTCAGTATCCTTTCAACCTCTATTGCTCGTGAACGGGGCGAGCTGGCTTCTTAGAATTGGAGGCTCTCAGGACCAATCTTGTAAAAGTACCACTGTATTTATACATTCAGGTTCTTATTTAGTTGTTCTGGTTTGCTTTACCGGTGTGAACTGTGAATGCGTGATGAGAGCTCTCTCTATTTCAGTTTTCTTCTTTTTGAGTGGGACAGGTGGGTGGGCGATGATGTGGAGGAAGATCTTTGTACTGTATGTATTTTTCGAGGTGACTGCGTTGTTTGCTAAATGGATACCCTCTGTTTCGAAGGTCTGTCAAAACAATTTTCAATTTTGATACCAAAAAAACCAAAAAACAATTTTCAATTTTGTGGAAGAGGAAGCATATGGTGTCACTTATTTTTTTTTTGAAATGCAAAGTTTTTGAATTCTTACATGGTACACCCGGGTGTACGGAGCTAGGTACACCCTGTAGACTAATTTTTAATTAAACAAAAAATAAAAGCCCAAAATTTACTAACCTAAATACAAAGGTGGGTGTACGTTGCTAGGTACACCCGGGTGTATGATGTAAATTGCCAAAGTTTTTTTTTTTTGATGGGAAAATCAAGTTTATTAGTGCCAAGATGATATCCTGACCTGCGAATATTCATACCCGTAGCAGTATCTTGCACATTGATACTTTTATTTATCCTATGCCTTAGACTCTCATAGTCTGATATAAAAAAAAACTCACATAGTCCATCACGAAAACTATTGTCTTGAATCGACAGTTTTTTTTGGGTCTAGTCTTGAATCGACAGTTAAGATAGTCCCTGGAACACTAGTTATCTTTTTCCACTTGACCACATTGCTCAAAGATGGATGAGCTATGCGGCAACCTATCTTCTATCGCTGACGTTCAGATAATTTTGATTTTAAAAGGTCTAATCAATATATTGAGTAATATCTAAGTATGTACCAATTTTTTTTTTGATGTACCATTTCATTTCATCAAAATTCTAAAAGCAGAATGACCCAGTTTTGGTTTTGTCAAGCCCCTGCCCGGAAATATATCACTTGTTACTCTGATGACTTATTTCCTATCCTATTTTCAATGGAAGATTTATCTCCTCTTCTCCACTCTATAATCGTCATTTTTTTATACTAAAATTTATTATTAGTTTACAATTATTAATCTGCTACGTCAACTTGACAAGAGACAACAGGCGTTACGTTCTTAGTTCATACACACGTTGTCGCTTCACTGTTTGTGCTCCCTACCCACCCTTTCGCTACTTTCATGTCTTCCAAGGGCCAATATACATTGTAGTTGGAATTGAAACAAGAAGATATGAGGACCAAAAAGTACAACAAAACAAAATCACAAAAATATAAAACAGAAAAATTGTGACGATTTATATATGATATATGAGTTACTTATAACCATCTAGGGATCATTAATCATTTTTTTCCGACTAACCACTTTTATATATGAAACAGTTTCTTTTGTAAAAAATCAAAACATCAAAATAACTTGTAATTAGTGTGCCTACTGCCTACTATCTAGTAGTGTCCTAGACGTCTAGTAGTAGAGCTGTAGAGTAGTAGTAAAAGTCTTTTTCTAAAAAAAAAACAGGGGAAAAGGATAAAAAAGGTGCCACGTACGTACGTACATATATCTTTTTCGGCTGATTATCATTTCTGTCACTCCAAAATCTTACTGCCCTCGAAAAAACCGAACCCAAAAAAAAAATACATTTCCTTTTTTCTTTTTTCAAAAAATCCGCCATTGCAACAGCACCCAACCAAACCAACACAGCACCTTTCCAACTTGACTCCACTCTCTCTCCTCACTCATACGAATGATCGGTAAACCTCTCTTCCATTTCACTTACTTCCCTTTTCATACTATATAATAAATGTTATTTAATCTCAATTTGTTGCTCTCTTTTGTTTAATTTACTTTGGATATTTTATTTTCTGTTTATAGGGTAGCTAGTGTGTTGTTGTTGTTGTTGGTCAACGCAAGGTCAAAGGACAGAAAAGATAAAATGGATATTGGTTGTAGTTTCAAACAGTCCAATTTAATCCAAGGAATTAACCTTAACAACCCGGAGTATAGTAGTAGTAAGTATCTTCGTAATGTTGCTAGACCGGTGGTGTCGTCGTCGAGGTTGTATTATTCATCCAGAAATGTGAGGAGGAGTTGCATTGGTATTGGTAGTAGGACTTCAAAGTTGTTGTTTGGTAGAAGTGCCGTCGGCGGGAGGGAGATAAAGGGGGTAGTGCGGTGTCAGGGTAGTGACGCGGTAGTTTATCTAGAAGGGAACGGGAGGAATGTGGAGGGGATGGAAGAGGGGGGAGAGAGGGAAGAGGAAGGGAGTGTTGGTGGTGAGGTGAGTAATGGCGGTGTGGAGAAGGAGGAGAAAGAAGGGGATGAGGTGCCGAGTGTGGAGGAGTTGAGGGAGTTGTTACAGAAGGCGTGTAGGGAATTGGAGGTGGCGCGGTTGAATAGTTTTAGGTTTGAGGAGAAGGCTCAGAAGATATCGGAAGCTGCTATTGCGTTGAAGGATCAGGCGGAAAGTGCTGGGAATGATGTGGAGAGTGCGATTAAGATGATTGAAGAGATGGTTAGTCAAGAAGTAGGTGCTAGAGAAGCGGTTCAGAAAGCGACTATGGCTTTTTCTATGGCTGAGGCAAGGTTTCAGGTTGCTGTGGAATCTGTTGAGGTGGCTAAAACGAGGACTGTTTCTCCGGAAGGTGCCAAGGGGAGTGACTCGGAATATGATAGTGAAGAGGAAATTGCGGATGCACTGAGGGTGGAGGAGCAAACTCTTGCTGCTTCACAGGAAGAGCTGAAGGAATGCAGGTTGGCTTTGGAGAAGTGTGAAGAAGAGCTAAAACGGCTTCAGCAGAGGAAAGAGGAACTTCAGAAAGAGGTGGAAAGATTGAATGAAGCTGCTGAGCTGGCCCGAATCAATGCCATTCAGGCAGAAGAGGATGTTGCAAACATAATGCTTTTAGCAGAACAGGCAGTAGCTTTTGAGGTCGAAGCAACACAGCGTGTCAATGATGCGGAAATTGCCCTGCAGCGAGCTGAAAAGCTTCTTTCTCATTCTCAGGCTGAAACCAAAGAATCCGCTGATAGCCAAAGTGTCCAATCCTTGAATGAGGTTGTTCAAGAAGAGGTTTTAGTTCAAGGTACTCTGGGTCGTGATAACTTTGAAAGCGAAAAGGTGGGCAGTGACGGTAGTTCTTTGGCCAGCAAATCCTCCTTGGATAGCTCCTCTGACAAGGCAAGCCTGAGTTTGAATCATGCTGCAATGTCTGATGATGAGAGCGACAAAGAAACTGGAAGATTGGGTGTAGAAGCCAGTAAAGATACTGATACTGAAGTCGATAAAGTGAAGACCGCATCCCAAAGCAAGAAGGCTGAGGCACAAAAGGATGCCAGCCGTGAAAATTCACCTTCTAACAGTCCAAAACCATCAGTAAAGAAATCTTCTCGTTTCTATTCTGCGTCATTCTTTTCATTTGCAGATGGAGAAGAGTTCACACCTGGCTCTGTCTTCCGTGGTGTTGTGGACTCTGCGAAGAAGCAAATTCCAAAGCTTGTTGTTGGACTGTTACTTGTTGGAGCAGGGTATGGTGAAACATCCTTTGACTTACTTTCTCCAAGATTGTTAACTAATGTTTATAATGCCTGTTGTTTTTGGCATGATTGTTTTTTTTAAAGTGGAGATATCACAACTTTTTTTTTTCAGCATAGAGAAAGTATGAAAGATTCTAGAAATGAGAATGTCCATAGGCAAATTGAACACAATATATTGTTCATATCTTTCAAAAGCCACCTTTTCAAAGTCCCGTACTTCAATTTTCTTCGATTTTTCAAATCAGGCTTTGTAGAAAGCAAATTGAGCGATGTCATGTAGTGGTTTCTTCATTGTATGCCATGGAGTTCACTCGCATGAACCCTCGTCATATTCGAGGAATTCCCAACCATGCAAATGTTCAGTTTTCATTTTCTAGCTGGATAATGTTCTAACTCTTTACTGTTCTTTAACCCAAATAGGACTAAAAAACTCCCCCCCCCCTCTCCTACCAACCCAGCCCGCCTGACATTAAATTTCAGTTCATGTGAGATGGTTTGCGTATTTCTATGTCCTCAGATAGCTTACTACACTGAAGTTGTATGATTTGGAGCTCTGTTGGGGAATATGAAGTGTCTGTCAATAGTTTTCTGAACTATCTGAACTCTTCATGGTAGTTCTGGAGGATGTAACCACCTTATTGATTCCCCTTTTTTCTTTAATTCCCTTCAATTAACTCCTGCAAACAGTTTTTGTGAACTTGACAAAAATTTGCTGCACACTTTAAGTCAGAGTAGCTAAAACTTTGACTTGATAACAATTTTTTATGCACATAGCTTCTGTTGTTAGTTGTAGTATACTACGAATACTCACCCTTCCTGATACTAGCTAAATTTATCCCAGGGTCACGTTTTACATGAACCGGTCAGAGAAAGGTGCTCAGCTGTTTCAACAACCAGATATAATTAGCACCAGTATTGAAGAGGTTTCTTCAAGTACTAAGCCCTTTATCCGACAAATGCGAAAAGTTCCCGAGACCCTGAAGAAGCTGATTGAGAAGATTCCCCATCAAGAGGCAAGTAACTCTGACTTTGTTTCTCCCCTGTCTACCCACCCTTCTTTCCCCTCCTACAGTCATTTTTTTTCACAACTCCTGCAGTCATCTGTTTGTGCCTCATTCCCCTCTCCTCTTTTTCTAGTTGTTTTTTCTTCATCAACGTGAATTGTTTCGGCACTGTATTTTTCTTCACTCAGATAAATGAAGAGGAAGCATCCTTGCTTGACGTGGTGTGGTTGCTTCTCGCCAGTGTTATATTTGTACCCATTTTCCAACGAATTCCTGGGGGTAATTGCACATTCTTTCTTTTCTGTACTTTCCGATGATTAGCACGATATAGGGTTGCGATGAGCCTGTAAATAAAAAAGGTTACAGGGTAAAAACCTGTCTTTTTTTTCAGTTTTTTTTTTTTATAATGTTGTAGATCTTCTCTAGGACCTCACTCTTACGGCACTGTCCTTGGTTTTTCTGTCTCCTCTTAATCTCCAGGCAGTCCTGTTCTTGGTTATTTGGCTGCTGGCATCTTGATCGGTCCTTATGGTCTCTCAATCATTCGCCATGTGCATGGAACGAAAGCAATAGCTGAGTTTGGAGTTGTATTCTTGCTATTTAACATTGGCCTTGAGGTATCATCTTAGTCTCAAGTTTAAGAATAGTTTGTGTTTGTTGTCACATGATGCAAGTATCAGGAGCTCAGTTGGTAAGACTTCTGAAATTTATTCCAGAGGTCCCAAGTTCGAGTCCCCAGGGCCACTGGAGGTTTTACTGGTCGTTAACTTCAAGGCCCATGGGATTAGTTAGGCAAAGCCTAGATACCCATGTTATCTTAAAAAAAAAGTATTAGGAGGAAAATGAATATCTTGTTTTCTTTGGCAGCTCTCTGTTGAAAGACTGAGCTCCATGAAGAAGTATGTTTTTGGATTAGGCTCTGCCCAGGTAATTCATTTTGATCAGATTTCTCTATTATGCCCCATTTTATGTAGATTTTCTGTGAATGTTTACATTTTTATTCTTTATTACTCAGGTCTTGTCTACAGCTGCTGCAGTCGGTCTTGTTGCCCACTTCCTTTCAAGAATGGCAGGACCTGCTGCAATAGTGATAGGAAATGGCTTAGCCTTGTCCTCAACTGCTGTAGTTCTACAGGTATATTTCGAAGAAGTTGTTGGTGCTTAGTTATTATTAGTTTGTTTTTAAGCATTGCTTCGTTCTGTTTTTCTTTTTCAACTTGAATGTATTGACAGGAGACAAAACTCCAGATAGAGGAAGATATGAAATTGATAAATGTTTTTAATCTTTAAATTATGTTTAAAATTCTTAGGGACTTAGATTCTTAGTCTAGTTTGACACAATTTCGCCCGACACCAAGTCAACTACCATTGCAATTGATATATGTTATTATCCTAGGTTTATAGTAGGCAGATTTCAGTATTGCCTTTCTTGGCGATTCAAATTTTCTGAAATTCTAATTGTTGTAGCAGACCAAGACATGGAAACTTCTTTAATCTGGCCTGTTTTTGAATGGGTCAAACATTACTAGCCAGGCAACATATTTTAGCAGAAGCAAATGTTATCCAACTACTTATGTATGTGAGTTAACTACTTGACTTATTACCTTTTGCTTCCTTTTCCATTGCAGGTTTTGCAGGAGCGAGGTGAGAGCACTTCGAGGCATGGGCGCGCTACGTTTTCGGTCTTACTTTTTCAGGTTGTTTTGGCATCCTGAAAATGCTTGGTCTTTTGGACCCATTTTATGACGGTTATATTTGTCTGGAGATTGTGAATCTTTGTCCAATATACATGAAATTGTAGTTGAGAATTGGGAGGCATCATGCATGTAAACTGTCTGTATTCTGCATACATGCACTGAATATGACACAATGTTCATTTGCTCAATATCCTTACTCTCTGATGTCAATTGTTCCTTAAAACACTGTGCTTGGTGTGAGCGAGAACTCATATTAATTTCACTATACTGATGAGGTTTGAATTATTTTCCTTGCCTCTGATTTTTCTTATCTTTGCTCAGGATCTAGCTGTGGTGGTTTTGCTGATACTCATACCGTTAATTTCTCCAAATTCATCTAAAGGCGGGGTAATATTCTACTCTTTTTCCTATTATTTGTGGCATGTGCATGTGTGTGTGCGCCACTAAGTGGTTCATGGTCCGGCCCAAATTTAATTTAAACAATGATATCTTGTGTTATTGACTGTTGTTTTTTCATTTGGAATTTCTTTACTAAAAGCAAATTATGCAAAGTCAAGCTATCATAGCTTGATATTGTGGTTCTTTTGATAATTCTGCTATGGCTTATTGCCTTATTTATTCCTTGTCAAGGGAGAGAGATTTGGAGAAATAGTCATGTATTTATCTTTTTATCTTTTTTGAGAATAATTGTCATCTGAGTTGCATCCTACTAGATCATCTAGTTGAACAGGGACTAAAAACATGTACTTATGTAGTTGTGTTCATGAAAAGAATTTGTACTGAATTTTGTCGGGATAACTTGGAATCATGTGACTTAATTCAAGTGGACAGGCCCTTGCTTATTGATGTTTTGGTAATCCAGAAAGCCTGATGTGGAGATTACTTGACCATCGAGGAAAGGCTGAAAGATAAGAATATGCTTCCTGAATACAACTTTTCCTCTTGTATCTGGATTAAAGAGAGTTGTTGATTTCATTCTATTCCCGGTGTCTGTTTTTTTTTGGCAACCTGGTGGTACGCAAGTTAGGTATAGAAAGAGAGGTGCCTTGAGGTTTGTTTAGCAAGTGCAGTAAAACAGGACTAGTTACTGTCATTTACACTGTATTATTGTTGTTGGCTTTGGTTTCAGGTTGGGTTTCAAGCTATTGCAGAAGCTTTAGGTATGGCTGCTGTCAAGGCAATCGTTGCCATTGCTGCTATAATTGCTGGTGGACGCCTGGTAAGTCACTCCACTCTTGACATCAATTTATCAAATTTTTCAGACAGAATGCAATGATGATTTATATGTTCATTTGTGTGTTAATTGCGTTAGTGCTTAAATGACCAAATATTATGAGCATGTGTGTGTATGGCCCATGTTACCGCAATACCGTGTAATCTTTTCTCTGATGGAATTAGTTACCTTTTTCTATTATTTTTTTGTACTCTATAGTGAAACTCAAGTGTCGACAAAAGTGTCTCATTTGAAGTTGTTTGATATCTTTCTCTTTCTTGCTATATACTTCTACTATCTCCAAGCAAGGAACTCAGATTCTACTTTCTGGTGTCTTTGCAGCTGCTTCGACCAATATACAAGAAAATTGCAGACAATCAAAATGCAGAAATATTTTCAGCCAACACTCTCCTTGTTATTCTGGGAACAAGTCTCCTCACAGCTAGGGTGGGAATACAGCTTATATTTATCGTATCGTTTAAACTCTAAATTATGATATGCACTCCTTCAAAACAGACGGAGTGTTTCATGTAGGATCAAGAGCTTTTATTTGTGCAACTTGGTGAGTCGTTCTTGAGCTCATTTTACTCCACTTCTACTTATCTGTTGGTGCTTGTTTGTACTGTCAGGCTGGTCTATCCATGGCACTGGGTGCATTTTTGGCTGGTCTGCTTTTGGCAGAAACTGAATTCTCGTTGCAGGTTGAGTCAGACATTGCACCATATCGCGGCCTTCTGCTGGGTCTCTTTTTCATGACGGTGGGAAACTGCAAACTCTGCTTCATATTTTATTTGGATCTGTTAAATCTATGGAGGGCATTCTTATCTAGCTATCATAAAACAATAGCATACCATTTGGAATTCTTGATTTGGGGTTGATCAGTTTCCATCAATTGCGTTTTTGTGCACTCACTTACGTTAAATGGGTTTCTTTTCTTTCAATTGTTCATCCAAAGTATCATGAAGTCTTGCAACATCTTCTTAGCTAGTTTAAGAGGGTAAAGGAGTCTCTTGTGCCAATTATTCGTAATAGAGTTCTTAGCTATGTGCATATTCTGTTACTCCATGCAGTGCTTCAGTTATCTCTTTTGATTCAGCTTGGTGATTAGTGCATTAACTTTGCTCCGAACAATGTCACTCTGATGATTGTTGCAAGTGATGGACTTGGGTGTACTTTCAGGTGGGAATGTCTATTGATCCAAAACTTCTCTTCTCAAACTTTCCGGTTATCATGGGAACACTAGGGCTTCTAATTGTTGGCAAGACATTGCTCGTCACTTTAGTTGGAAGAATATTTGGTGTTTCAACAATAGCTGCTATCAGGACTGGCCTTTTACTTGCCCCTGGTGGAGAATTCGCATTTGTGGCATTTGGCGAAGCTGTAAACCAGGTCGGTCAGACTCCCTTGTTTAATCTGATTACTCTTACCTCATGATATTACCTGCTTGTTAACATTACTTTCGATTATGTCCTGTATCAAGTTCTGTTCTGGATGTCTTCTCATTTGAATAGAGCTGGAAAAATTGCACGATAAGGTCTGCTAATTTATGGCCTATGTTCTCCAATATGTTTTTGTGTTGTTTAAGGTAACTGCGGGTTGTTGTGACATTGTTGACTTGCTGATAAAGTGTGGGCTTCTTGAACTTTTATAGCGAAGGGAATTTCAGCTCAATTTAACATGATTTTGTTCATTTTATGCAGTAGATGCATAAGGAATAGAATATTTTGCATCTGTTGCCAAAATGTGTAATTCTGTAACTGCAAGATGTTTGTGATTTGTCTTCCATTAAGAGGTTGTCTTTTACTGACGCTGGTTGAATCTTAATTTGCTTGTTGCTGTTGACTTTATATGCAGGGCATAATGACTCCCCAGATGTCATCTTTACTTTTCCTGGTGGTCGGACTTTCTATGGCTCTTACACCATATCTCGCTGCTGGGGGGCAGCTCATTGCCTCTCGATTTGAGCAGCATGATGTTCGAAGTTTATTACCTGTTGAAAGTGAGGTATTACACCATATTTATTTGAAGTCAAACAGAGGAATCCTGAATGTTACTTCTATTATAATTGGATGGTTTTCTTGCCCTCCGTATAATATCTATGTCGTTTCACATGACTGATTTAAAGAAGAGATCAAAAGATTAAAAGTTCAAACTCTTGTCATGTAAGTCAAAACCTTGGAACATCTTGAACTCTTGATGGTCTTACCCCCACACTAGGGTGACATCGGACCCGTGAAGTAACTGTCCACTCTTCTTTTCAGACTGATGATTTGCAAGGTCATATTATTATCTGTGGATTTGGACGTGTAGGCCAGGTATGGACTACCTCTTCACTAATGTTCAAAGTTTGTGTTTCAAATGAGTGAGATGCGAGCTTAAACATGCTTTTTCTTGTTTTTGATCTTGTTTCTTTCCTGCAGATCATAGCTCAGCTCCTATCAGAAAGGCTTATACCATTTGTTGCTCTTGATGTGAGAAGGTGAGCTTTCATTTTGTTTCATAAAGGCAAACATTCTTATCTCAGTTCAAACTTTGTCCAGAGGTTTTTGTCATTGAAGAGTTTAAAATCTCTATCTCCCTTACTTAGATCCTACATGAGCAGGAGACTTATCCAGTATGTTGATGATTATTCTAATATGTTTGTTGAAAATTCTGACGGTGAGTGAAATAAACTATGGTTAAAATTGGATAAAGGAGGAGAGTTGCATGTAGGCACAGCTGATGCAATGAACCCAGTCACATCTATATTGCATATTTGCATGGACTGAGATTGGGATGATTGGGACTGAGACTATGTTCACATGTTTGTTGAGAATGAATATGTTTTCACTCTTTCGTTTCATATTAAGTGCAACAGAGTGACAGACAGTAGCTTGTACTTAGCGTAGCCATATATCAGCATGGTAGAGTCTGTATACAACAAGTGAGATAAGAATTTTTCCAGCGGGTTCATAGTTGTAGAGTCAATAAGGCTGTGACCTGTTCGAATTCAGGCGAATCTGTCTATGACAACAAGGCGGCTTTCTTGAAAAGTTATCATCCTTCTAATCTTTTGTTGTCCAAAACTGCCCAAAATTGGTTCTTTGTTATATTGCAAAATTCTGCCTCATAAATGCACCCTCAGTAAGATTGTGCTAAATTAGATGGTGCGTTTGAGCACAGGATATGGCTCTATTTTATCACACCATATTGCTCAATTAGATGATCTTAGATGATTTTTTGATCTCTTTTCAACTTAGTTGGTACTTTTTGAACATGATCTCTGTTGAAGAGTTGTTGTATTCATGCGGCCGATTGCTTGATTCTCCTATCTTCATTTCTCATGCTCGTTTTTCGCTGACTGCAGTGATCGAGTGGCAGTTGGTCGTGCACTTGATCTTCCTGTATATTTTGGAGATGCTGGAAGTCGTGAGGTTAAATAGAGCTCCCTAACTACACATTTTGGTGCACCTTCTAGTTCTGATTTCTCTATATGCTTTCTCTATATGCTGCTTATGTAGGTCCTTCATAAAGTTGGGGCTGGAAGGGCTTGTGCTGCAGCTATTACTCTCGACACCCCTGGTGCAAATTACAGAACTGTTTGGGCATTGAGCAAGTATTACCCCAATGTGAAAACATTTGTTCGTGCCCACGATGTCGATCATGGTCTAAATTTGGAAAAGGCTGGAGCAACTGCCGTAAGATTGAAATACCCCCCCCCCCCCCC
>ONZK01000067.1:2355-14191 GCA_900322385.1 Pharnaceum exiguum | reverse complement strand
TGAAGTACTCCATCGAAGATCTCAATGCTCTAATTGAAGCTCACCTTAACATTCTCTTTCACTTTAAAAATTGTGAAACGGTGCTTAGCCTTCTCCAACCGTTGTTTAATGTTCGGTATCTATATCTGTGCTTTGGTTGTGTGAAGGTTTGTCTGTTGATCCCTTTCAACCTTTTATTTCTAGATCAATGTACTGTACTATCTATCAAGGAAACTGACTGTTCTTCGGTTTGCTTCTAGGCTCTGCAAGATTGTGAAATAAAGCTGCCTGTCTTTCGTAATCTTATTCATTTGCAACTTGGTTATTTTAGCCGTACTCGATGGTATCAAGTGTTGTTGGATCTGCTTGAATGTTCGCCTTTTTTAGAGATCCTTTATTTTGACCAGGTAGTGTAATGTCTTCTCTTTTTCCATAGATGGCTTATTGTTAATTGGTGTTAATTTTGAGTTTCTGACTTGAGTACTCTCATCTCTTCAGGGAATCTCATCAGGTGTCACAAAATTCGATATTGACAGGGACATAGCTGAGTCAGAATGTCAATATTGGAGTACAACTCAAACAATCCCATCTTGCCTAAAGTTTCATCTCAAAAAAATTGTAATAGAGGAGTACAAAAGAGCAGAAGCAGAAGTAGAAATTGTTAAATATTTTCTGAGAAGTGCGTTTGTTTTGGAGGAATTGGTCGTGATTTGTGATTATCCTATGACAGTTGCAGAAAGAATAGCGCTTGAAGACACATTACAGAAGCTACCAACAGGCTCGATGACTTGTTCAATAAATGTCCAGGCCGAAGTGATTTGAATAAGAAAATTTACCAAGTTGATGTAATTTATAATTGTGTTCTGTATGAGGATTAAGTTAATAAAAAATGGCTGTGTTTTGGTCAATGACAGACTGGTGATTCACTTATTATATTGCATGTCAAACATTCACAACATCTCTATCTCAAGTGTTGTGCATGTGTATCATTTGGAGATGTATATTTCAGATGTTTCAACTTGTGCGATGTGAATGTGCGTTGCATACATGGGCTGTTCTGTTGAGAGGGAAGACCCTGAACTGTTGTCTAACACAATGACAGTTTCAGGCAATCCACCGTACATATAGACTGTGGCAGTCTCTGCTTTGATACATGTAAGCCAGTAGCATTGCGCCTGTGGCATTGTAAGTCTATTGCTGCGATGCTTTTTGGTCTACAAACCTTTTGGGTTCTCCTTTTTCAGCCTTAATATCCCTGTAAAATGTAACTTATATAATCTTTGTGTTTGATCATTTTTCCTTTTGATATGTGACATCAGGTTGATCTACCCCTATCTGCTTTCTGCCGCTCACACAGTATGACAAGTTGGCCTCATATGCTGACTCCATAAACCGTCTTGCGTGCCAATAGACAACCCCAGCCTCAAAACGTCGTTTTGGCTTGACCCGGTCAGTAGAGTCTTATTCCCGATTAGTTTCGTCCAGATCTTGTTCATCGATCCTTGCCGGCTTGCTTTTTTCGTCTTGCACTGTCTGTGGATAATGTATTGACCGGAGACAAAACTCCAGATAGAGGAAGATATGAAGTTGCTAAATGTTTTTAATCTTTAAATTATGTTTATTCTTAGGGACTTAGATTCTTAGTCTAGTTTGACACAATTTCGCACGACACCAAGTCAACTACCATTGCAATTGATGTATGTTATCATTCTAGGTTTATAGTAGGCAGATTTCAGTATTGCCTTTCTTGGTGATTCAAATTTTCTGAAGTTCTGGTTGTTGTAGCAGGCCAAGAAACGGAAACTTCTTTAATCTGGTCTGTTTTTGAATGGGTCAAACATTACTAGCCAGGCAATATATCTTATCAGAAGCAAATGTTATCGTAGTACTTATGTTTGTGAGTTAACTACTTGACTTGTTACCTTTAGCTTCCATTTCCGTTGCAGGTTTTGCAGGAGCGAGGTGAGAGCACTTCAAGGCATGGGCGCGCAACGTTTTCAGTCTTACTTTTTCAGGTTGTTATGGCATTCTGAAAATGCTTGGTCTATAGACCCGTTTTATGACTGTTATATTTGTCTTGAGATTGTTATTCTTTGTCCGATATACATGAAATTGTAGTTGAGAATTGGGAGGCATCATGCATGTAAACTGACTGTATTCTGCATACATGCACTATTAATATGACACAATGTTCATTTGCTCAGTATCCTTACTCTCTGATGTCAATTGTTCCTTAAAACACTATGCTTCGTGTGAGCGAGAACTCATATTAATTTCACTTTACTGATGAGGTTTGAATTATTTTCCATGCTTCTGATTTGCGTTATCTTTTCTCAGGATCTAGCTGTGGTGGTTTTGCTGATACTCATACCGTAAATTTCTCCAAATTCATCTAAAGGCGGGGTAATATTCTACTCTTTTTCTTATTATTTGTGGCGTGTACATGCATGTGTGCACCACTAAGTGGTTCATGGTCCGGCCCAAATTTAATTTAAGAACAATTATATCTTTATTGACTGTTGTTTTTCCATTTGGAATTTCAGCATCACTAAAAGCACATTAAGCAAAGTCGAGCTATAATAACTTGAATATTGTGGTCCTTTGATAATTCTGCTATGGCCTTACTTATTCCTTGTCAAGGGAAAGAGATTTGGAGAAATAGTCATGTATTTATTTTTATCTTTTTTTTGGAAATAATTGCCATCTGAGTTGCATCTTACTAGACCATCTAGTTGAACAGGAACTAAAAACATGTACTTCTGTAGTTCTGTTCATGAAAGGAATTTATGCTGAATTTTCAGCATAAATTCCTCTCGAAATAACTTGGACATCATGTGACTTAATTCAAGTGGACAGTCCCTTACTTATTGATGTTGTGGTAGTTTAGAAAGCGTCATGTGGAGATTACTTGACCACCGAGGAAAGTCTGAAAGATAAGAATATGCTTCCTGAATACAACTTTTTCCTTTTGTATCTGTTTTCTTTTTTTGCCAACCTGGTGGTACGCAAGTTAGGTATAGAAAGAGAGATGCCTTGAGGTTTAGCAAGTGCAGTAAAAGAGCACTAGTTACTGTCATTTACACTGTATTCTTGTGGAGACCATTCCTTTCGGATGTTGTTGGCTTTGGTTTCAAGCTATTGCAGAAGCTTTAGGTATGGCTGCTGTCAAGGCAATCGTTTCCATAGCTGCTATAATTGCTGGTGGACGCCTGGTAAGTCACTCCACTCTTGACATCAATTTATCAAATTTTCCAGACAGAACGCAGTGATGATTTATATATTCATTTGTGTGTTAATTGCCTTAGTGCTTAAATGAACAAATATTATGAGCATGTGTGTGTCTGGCCCATGTTACCGCAATACCGTGTAATCTTTTCTCTGATGGAATTAATTACCTTTTTCTGTTATTTTTTTTTATTCTATCTTAAGTAAAACTCGAGTGTCCGACAAAAGTGTCTGTATTGATGTTAATTGATAACTTACTCTTTCTTGCTATATACTACTATTATCTCCAAGCAAGGAACTCAGATTCTACTTTCTGGTGTCTTGCCAAAATTGCAGACAATTAAAATGCAGAGATATTTTCAGCCAACACTCTCCTTGTTATTCTGGGAACAAGTCTCCTCACAGCTTGGGTGGGCAAACGGCTTATATATATCATATTGTTTAAACTCTAAATTATAATATGCACTCCTCCAAAACAGAGGGAATGTTTCATGTAGGATCATGAGATCTTATTTGTGCATTTTGGTGAGTCGTTCTTAAGCTCATTTTACTCCCCTTCTACTTATCTGTAGGTGCTTGCTTGTACTGTGAAGCTGGTCTGCTTTTGGCAGAAATTGAATTCTCGTTGCAGGTTGAATCAGACATTGCACCATATCGCGGCCTTTATCGAGAATTCCTGTATATTATCTTTCTCTCTTTAAGATCCCGGTGGCTGTCGCCAATAAAATTGTGAAATTAATTAGAGACTTTTTATGGTCCGGAATCGATGGGAAGAAGAAAGATCACCTTGTTAGTTGGGATCGAGTTCGTAGACCAAAGGAGGCGGGTGGTTCGGGAATTGGAAGGTTAGTCTTAAAAAATGTTGCTCTCGTGGGGAAATGGTTATGGCGCTTCCCATTGGAATGTGATTCCTTGTGGCATCGAGTAATACGGAGTAAGTATTGTTTGCAATGTAATGGTTGGGATGTCGTGAGTACGGTTAGAGTTACGCACGAGTGTCCTTGGAAGTTTGTTTCACATGTGTCTTCTATATTCTTGCCCTTAATTAGATACAGATTGGGCGATGGAGTTCGTATCAGATTTTGGGAGGATTTGTGGCTTGGAGATCAACCTTTATGAATCAGATTTCCTCGTGTGTTTCAATTGTCAACTCTTCATGAGTCTTCTATCTCTCATTTCTCTTTGGGAGATGGTTCGTGGAACCTTCACTTGCGACGAAATCCTTGTGATTGGGAGATAGATGAGGTAACTTCATTGATCGGTGCTCTTAGCTCTGTCCACTTCTCCGGCGAGGCATATTCTAGAGTATGGTTGGGTGATAGCTCAAGGGTGTGTTTTCATCCAAATCATTCCTCTCTCACCTCTCTAGTCCATTAAAAAATATCCCTTGTTTCCAATTGCCAACTTAGTGTGGAAAGCAAAGGTTCCATATAAAGTTGGAGCATTTGTGTGGACTATGTCGTTAGGAAGGATTAATACTAATGACATGTTGCAAAAGAGAAGACCCCGGCTAACCCTCTCTCCTAATATTTGTGTACTATGCATGGCTGGTGGAGAGACTTCTTCGCATCTCTTTCTTCATTGACCTTTTGCGAGGCACCTTTGGAATAGGCTTTTTGGAGTATTTGGCGAGTTGTGGGTTTGTCCATCTTCCATAATCGAGTTCTTGCAAATAAGTTATTTGGGGTTTGGGAGGCATAAGGAGAAAAAATTGCTATGGCGGAATGCGGTGCTAGCAGTTTTTTGGTGTCTTTGGCTTAACCGAAATGCAAGGATTTTTCCTCATAGAGCATCCTCTGCTTTTGCGTGCTTTTGCGTGCTCTACTACTCCGGACATACTTTGGGATCAAGTTACTTTTCTAGGTTCTCTTTGGGCAAAATCTGTTGGTGCTTTTGTAGACACACCTTTGAGTATATTGCAAAGGAATTTGTCTAATATGTAACAACTCTATTTGAGGACAACTTGTCCTCTTCTATTAATACAATTTTTTCTTATCTAAAAACCATATCGCGGCCTTCTGCTGGGTCTCTTTTTCATGACGGTGGGAAACTGCAAACTCTGCTTCATATTTTATTTGGATCTGTTAAATCTATGGAGGGCATTCTTATCTAGCTACCATAAAACAATAGCATTCCATTTGAAATTCTTAATTTGGGGTTGATCAGTTTCCATCAATTGCGTTTTTGTGCACTCACTTAGGTTAAATGAGTTTCTTTTCTTTCAGTCGTTCATCCAAAGTAATATGAAGTGATCATCTTTCTATAAAGTCTGATTGCTTTGATAAACTAAACCTCCTTTAGTACATCCTCTCTGGACAAGTGTAAGGTTCCGCATTTAACTGAGTTTATTCTGCTCATCTGCTGTGTCTATGCGGTGCAAGACCTTCAACATATAACCTGGATTTTGGGTTACTTTTTCATTTTTTTCTTTGGACTTTTAAGTTCAGCTGGTTGGTTTGCGAATGAAGTCTTGCAACATCTTCTTAGCTAGTTTAAGAGGGTAAAGGCGTCTCTTGTGCCAATTATTCGTAATAGAGTTCGTAGCTATGTGCATATTCTGTTACTCCAAGCAGTGCTTCAGTTATCTCTTTTGATTCAGCTTGGTGATTATTGCATTCACTTTGTTCCGAACATTGTCGCTCTGATGATTATTGCAAGTGATGGATTTGTGTGTACTTTCAGGTGGGAATGTCTATTGACCCCAAACTTCTCTTCTAAAACTTTCCGGTAATCATGGGAATACTGGGAATACTGGGGCTTCTAATTGTTAAGACATTGCTTTTCACTTTAGTTGGAAGAATATTTGGTGTTTCAACAATAGCTGCTATCAGGACTGGCCTTTTACTTTCCGCTGGTGGAGAATTGGCATTTGTGGCATTTGGAGAAGCTGTAAACCAGGTCGGACAGACTCCCTTGATTAATCTTATTACTCTTACCTCATGAATTACCCGCTTGTTAACATTACTTTGGATTATGTCCTGTATTAATTTCTGTTCTGGATGTCTTCTCATGTGAATAGAGCTGGAAAAATAGCACGATAAGGTCTGCTACTTTATGGCCTATGTTCTCCAAGATGTTATGTGTTGTTTAAGGCTGCGGGTTGTTGTGACATTGTCGACTTGCTGATAAAGTGTGGGCTTCTTGAACTTTTATAGCGAAGGGAATTTCAGCTCAATTTAACATGATTTTCTTGTTCATTTTATGTAGTAGATGCATAAAGAATAGAATATTTTGCATCTGTTATTCTATAACTGCAGGATGTTTTTGATTTGTGTAATTGTGTTCCATTAAGAGGTTGTCTTTTACTAACGCTGGTTGAATCTTAATTTGCTCGTTGACTGTTGACTTTATATGCAGTGTATAATGACTCCCCAGATGTCATCTTTACTTTTCCGGGTTGTAGGACTTTCTACGGCTCTTACACCTTATCTCACTGCTGGGGGGCAGCTATACCTCTCGATTTGAGCAGCATGATGTTCGAAGTTTATTACCTGTTGAAAGTGAGGTATTGGACCATATTTATTTGAAGTCAAATAGAGGAATCCTGAATGTTACTTCTGTTATAATTGGATGGTTTTCTTGCCCTCCATATCATATCTCTGTCGTTTCACATGGCTGATTTAAAGAAGAGATCAAAAGATTGAAAGTTAACAATCATGTCATTTATTCAAAACCTTGGAACATCTTGAACTCTTGATGGTCTTACCCCCACACTAGGGCAACATCGGAACCGTGAAGTAACCGTCCACTCTTCTTTCAGACTGATGATTTGCAAGGGTCATATTGTTATCTGTGGATTTGGACGTGTAGGCCAGGTATGGTCTACCCTTCACTACTGTTCAAAGTTTGTGTTTTAAATGAGTGAGATGCGAGCTTAAACATGTTTTTTCTTGTTTTTGATCTTGTTACTTTCCCGCAGATTATAGCTCAGCTCCTATCAGAAAGGCTTATACCATTTGTTGCTCTTGATGTGAGAAGGTGAGCTTTCATTTTGTTCATAGAGGCCAAACATTCTTTATCTCAGTTCAATCTTTTGTCCAGAGGTTTTGGTCATTGAAGAGTTTAAAGATTTCTATCTCCCTTTCTCAAATTCTACAAGAGCAGGAGACTTATCCAAGATATTGATGATTATTCTAATATGTTTGTTGAAAATTGGATGCAGGAGGAGAGTTGCATAGTAGGCACAGCTGACGCAATAAACCCAGTCACATCTATATTGCATGGACTAAGATTGGGTTGATTGCGACTGAGGCTATGTTCACTATATGTTTGTTGAGAATATATATGTTTTCACTATTTCATTTCATAACAGGTGCAACAGAGTGACAGACTGACAGACAGTAGCTTGTACTCTGCGTAGCCATATATCAGCTTGGTAGAATTTGTATACAACAAGTGAGATAAGAATATTTCCCGCGGGTTCATAGTTGTAGAGTCAATAAGGCTCTGACCTGTTTGAATTCAGGCCAATCTGTCTATGACGACAAGGCGGCCTTCTTGAATAGTAATCATCCTTCTGTTCTTTTATTATCCAGAACTGCCCAAAATTAGTTATTTGTTATGTTGCAAAATTCTGCCTCATAATGCACCCTCAATAAAAGTGTACTTTATTAGATGGTGCCTTTGAGCACAGAAAATGGCTCTATTTTAACGCACCATATTGCTCAATTAGATGACCGTAGATGTTTTTTTTCTCTTTTTTATCGTAGTTGGTACTATTTGAGCATGGTCTCTGTTGGAAAGTTGTTGTATTCATGCGGCCGATTGCTTGATTGGTAAGCATTGCATAATATTTTTTTTATTGGTGAAGAAAACATTACCTTTTCTTTTTAAGGGGAATAATATAAGCATGTCACTGAATATACTGTGGATCGCCATGTGGATATGGCTGATCAGCTGCTTTATTATGTTTAGTTACTTTCTTGAAGTTGCCAATTAAGATTTGAATTGAGTGAGGTTTTATGAGGGTGACACTGACAAGCCGAAGATTGTGACTATCTGGTTTTTTACAGTCGGCAAATTCATTATCCTTTTTTCCCCTTTTGTTTTGTAATCTGTGCTCCTATTTTTATTATTGCACTTCTGCTGATAATAAGTGGGAAATATCATGCTTCATACTGCACCCAACTGTGTAATTTTCCTAAAAGCCATGGTGTTTTCACTGTGAAATGAATTACGGTCTACACCTTTTGGTTTGCATTGCATTTGTGAACATGGAAGGTGATTCCATGAATCCATTCTTTGACTTCCTTCTTTTTCTTCTGTTGTATACGAAACATTACAGCAGAGGTTGGCGCAGCTGTATTACGAGAAGCTGTGGTGGAAGACTTGGCTGAAGGTCATGGTGAAGTTGGGCCGAGAGAGCTCCGCAATATGTCCAAGGTAAAAGAATTCATAGGTTAATGCCCTAGCCACCTCCCCTTTTGGGAGATCTAAGTTGTGCTTGTTCTCGGATCCTTTATATTCAGTCACTATGCAATGGATCCTGTGATTATATCGTTGTCATTGTAACTGGTATATTTCTGATTAATGTAGGATGAGACTGGAATACGTGAAGCGAAGTATGTGGTTTCCTGTCTACAGTCCTCTCGTTCATGAGAAATGAAGATGGCAGCGAACTAGCATATCTCCATAATTGAGGGACTACTGCTTGGCTATTTTTGTCGAGCAGTGCATTTCTCAAGGGACTATAAACTTTGCTCAAGGGAAAAACAATATGAAAAACGATTAAAGGAAAATGTAAATGGATGCTGAAGAAGATTTTGACGTAGTTACAGTGGCGTGGTTTGTTTTTTTAAGGATCAGAATATGCAGTGTATTGTACTTCCTGATATTGTCAAATATTTATTCTACGAAATTTAACAGGACCTTGAAAGAAGGATACTTGAATATTGGAAACTAAATTGAATATATCCTCTCTATAGTATTTGAATACTACAATTACCACAGTATCTGGTCTGCCCAAACAGTCTGTGAAATTTGTTCATACTGTAAAGATCATGGCTGTTTTTCCTCACGAGTCTTCCATAGGCGCCACTGTTGAAGCTGATTTTGTTGGAGCTGATTTTGTCCCCTGAAGTTCCTCAAAACCAGCTGATCTTTGGAATTCTTCAATGACAGACTCATGATCCACTCCGCTTTGAGGCACAGCAATACTCTTGGCCTTGTCCTTCAAATCAACACACGCTTGTATAATCTTCACATTACCCTCCTCCACAATGGTCACCTTAGGCTCGTCTACCACAGTAGTTCCTTCGTTTCGCAGAACAACTAACTCCACTTGGATGTCCAGCAAAGCCATCAAGCTGACTTGGTCCACTTGGTCATCTTTGAGACGAGAAAGTGAAGCGCTAGTGCTGATCATACACAATCGCTTCTTTCCCACTTTTGCTAGCCCATGCTTCCTCATCATCAAGTCCATCCCAACCGCAACCGCATTAACAACTACAATAGAAGGTCAAACAACTCTCATAAACACTCATAAACAGTAAATAGGAAATTTCCAAGACAACCAAATCTCAACTAAAGTTTGTCCCTACAAAATAAAAAAGTCTGAAGTGCCAAATTCTAGTGTCTGTACAACAATTATTCCCAATATGTTGCTCAACAACAATCAAAGAATTGGTGAGACATAACACCTCAACTTATTCCCAATATGTTGCACAATTGAGTCATTTGGAACCTCTACCCAATTGATGCGCATTACATATCTTTTCAGTAAAGTCATGGTAGACCGTCCTCAAAGGCCAATGAACACTGTAAAAAGTCATTCGCCCAAGATTTTCCAAACGCGTTTTAAAATTCCTGCTTAGTACAACATTCAACTAAATAATACACATTCCCTTTCAGCTTTCCTCTTTCCTCTGTCATTGTCCTCGTTACTAAACATA
Source organism: Pharnaceum exiguum (assembly GCA_900322385.1). Taxonomy (NCBI): domain Eukaryota; kingdom Viridiplantae; phylum Streptophyta; class Magnoliopsida; order Caryophyllales; family Molluginaceae; genus Pharnaceum; species Pharnaceum exiguum. The sequence continues at coordinate 4,097 of ONZK01000067.1, read as the reverse complement.
ATAGACCTAAGTCTCATTAGCAAACAAAACTCTCCATTCCCTCCAGCCTTTGTGCCCCTACTCTCTAAAACAATTAATAACTCTCCCTGAACTTCAACAAACACCAGAATAAGTACAATCACTCATAATCTTAACTCAGCCAGGACAGCCACAAATCTGTCAATCCTACATAACTCGTATCCCTCCAATGGGCCTTCAAGCGAGACAAGTACACTTAAGGGTCATGATTGAAAATTTCACACCACCCCCTAAGACTTTATTACAAATTTACAATAAGAAACGACATCTATATTGCACCAACCCAATCATAAACAGAGAAATGAATTGGTGCTAATGACATCAAGATCAAGATCTAAAAGCAACAACAGTAACAACTCAAAGCAAAGTAAGCTCCACATTTATTGTACAATGACAACATTATACTCAAAACTTTGTGCAGATATTAATCCCATAACTTTATACCAGAACTGGGAGTTCCTGTGTACCTATGTGGTGTGTATCACATTGGTCCTTACTAGAGCCAAAAATAGTTTTTAGACTAAAATATTGAGGAAGATTCAGATTATAGCGCTGAACTATATATCACATTAAGTACTTCACCTTTTAAATTCATTGTCCTTACAGAATGTAATTTCAAAGCTTATTACTATATGAATCACCCTAATGAAACACCATACTCAGAGCAAGCATTCTGCCTCTCGACTATTATGGAGTTATTTCTCCAAAACCAAAGAATAGTTACAAGTAGACGTTAGTGTCATTTAAACATATAATTACACAAATAGAAGTAGGCAAAAGCAAACAAACTTACAGTCGGGGTTAACCATGGTTCCTCTGGGGCTCCAAGATACGGATTAAGTTCGAATCAACAGATTTTATGGGACTTAGAACCTCGATGTTCTCATATCCCCTTTCATGAGCGAGGTTGTTCTTTGTCTTTGTTGATCCAAAAACCACAATACCCACCTCATCCTCCTCGGAGAACTTCTTCTCTAACACCTCAGTGCACAAATTCTCCACATAGGGGAGAAAATCCTTCATATTCGTACCAACGTCAATAACAAAGACGCATGTTTTCTTTGGTATATTACCAGCTTTCTTTGGTTTATTACCAGCTTTCTTTGGTTTATTACCAATTGGGTTTTCAGCAGCAGCTTCCAGGGACAAAACCCTATCTAGTAACTCGTGAGTAATCCCATTCCCCACCTTCCTCTCACCCTCAGCCTTAGACGCATTTTGCCACAAGTTAAACCACTTATCTTTTAGATCAATAGTTGTACGCACCGTATCCTTGTGAAAATATTTCTCTAGAATTAACTTCCAGCTTGTACCATGCTCTTGATAGCCATCAACGAGAGCTGCACTTTCGAGTGCTGTGAATGGTCGATACGGCCTCCTATCACCCTTAGCCTTAGCCTTATGTCACGTGCTGCTTTCGTGGCCCCGATTCAGCTCCGTGCGCCCCTCGGATTCAGTCCCTTCGAATGCCAAGGCAGGCTTGCTCGACAACGCTGCTTGACTAACGTTGCTCACTGATCGACGAGCAGCCTGCATATGCTGCTTGCTTGTGAGCAGCTCCCATCTGATCCAACCTCGTAGCTTAGTCACCTGCGTGCATCACCTATGTGCTAGCATAATGCCGAAATATTACATGAGACAAAATTACGCTGAGTGTCCAGCGAGCTTGACGTCCTGCGTTCCAGCAAAATGGCGTGGCTCGTCAGCGTTATCGAGTGCCTTCA
>ONZK01000066.1:360225-370605 GCA_900322385.1 Pharnaceum exiguum | reverse complement strand
AATATTAAAATAATATAATAAAAAAAATTAAAAAAAATGCCCTGAAATTTATGTTCGTGCAAACCCATTACATATGGTGTCGAGTTTTGCTTAATCCAAGTCTAATCCACATCATTTTGGTGATTTAAGGGATAAAAACTAAAACAAAAAGTGTACGATTTTTGACAAACGGGTCAAACGGGTCGAACCTGACCCTAACCCGTTTGACCCAGACAATTTCGGATCAAACGGGTTCGGGTCACTTTCGGGCGGGTCGGGTCGGGTCTTCGGGTCGGGTCCGTTTTTGACAGGTCTACTGACTAGTATAAGGCTAAATTAAACAATAGTTTTCACTTTAATGGTGAGCGCCCCATATAATTAAGTACAATAATTAAAACAATATTTGTTGTAGAGTTAAGGCGAGTATATCTCTTCAATTTTATTAGGTTGCAACCACAGTTGTAGGGATAATTCTCATGCAACTTTGTTTATACCTTGCATTTTTCTCTCTCTCTTTGATTAAATGCAAGCTTATTATTTTCATTTATTTCTCCTCAAAATTATACACATCCAATTTTTTTTAAAAAATAAAATATTTGAAAATTATATAAGATAATAAATATGCACATGTTTAAAAGAGTTGTAACAAAATTGTAGGGATAAAGTGAAAGTGAAAGTGAAAGGAAATTTTGAGGCACAAGTATGACATTAATAAACTAAGCAATGTTCCTCTATATGGGTCAATGTTGAGGCACAAGTATGACATCAATGCACTTGGCCAATGTGGTAAAATGAATTTGCTAATTATTACTTGAATATAGACGTGCTCGTGTTTTTAGTTGTTTTTTAATTATCTTGTATTCTTTGTAACAGTCAAAATTATATATGTGAGGCATATTATTTATTTGTATATTTAAAGTAGGCATTGCCCTTAAATATGCTTAGAGTCTCTTGGTAGCTGTGTGGGGAACATTATTAGAAGTAAATTAAATTAAACAAAGGAAATTTTGAGTAAAACTTTGAGAAGATAGACTATACAAGTACATGCTCAGCCACTTTATTTTTCTTGATGATTAGTTTTTACTCCCTCCGTTTTAACACTTTCTTCTTATTTGGATATTGCACACAAATTTAGGCCACTTGCCTTTGGGAAGAAATTGACTAAAATGCCCTCATTTTTAGGGGAAATGCGAGAAGAATAGTGAGGGAGTGACATTGTAATATTAGACAAGTGATAGGGTTAGATTAGTCATTTTATAAACTCAAGTAGTCTAAATAAGGAAAAAAGAAGAAAGATATGAGACACCCAAATATGAAATACAAGAAGGAAGTTTTGAGATGAAGGTAGAAGCTTTATGACATGTAGCACTTGCGCTCTTGCATATCAAGTTTCAAGGAGTATTAGATTTTTCTTTGAGTTACTACGTCTTGCTGGAGTCGGTTTGAGGTTTTATGTAATTGCTAAGTTGCGATTTCTGGGTTTGTTGTCTTGGTTTGTCATGATATCTTTTGTCGGTTTGTGGTAAATTATACTCCCTAGTAGTACATTTTTGTCTTCTTATGTTTCTAACTTGCATGTTGGGATTTCACTTTTCTGGGTTTTCTTGGTAGATTTCCTTTGTTAAAAAATGTTAAGTAGAAGATTTACTACCCCGAGTTTAATTGTGTATGGCTGTCAACTGGGTTAATTTTTTTTTCATTGTTAAATTAATGAAACTTGGTCTTTTGAATGGTACGGTAGTCAGACAATTTTTTATTTGTACTGGAAATGACTTTTTCTTTTAACCTTTTGTTGGTGTTGCTTGGGTGAAAGTTAGGTTTTTGTTATGTAATATTTATGTGTGTGGATGTACAATATTTGGCCCCATAGATGTAGATCGTTAGGTCTATATACAGATGTAACCTAAACCTTATCTACTTGTATCTGTATAGTACTATTATATCTTTTTGGTCTCAGATGCATGCATGGGCGTACCGTCAAGCGCTAAATTGAAGCCCTAAAATTTTATTTTTATTTTGAATTTTATGTGTTAAGTTCATATAGCTCATCGAAATTTCTTTTTCATAAGAAATTTTTTTGTGTCAAGTTATACTTTATTATTTGATACAAAATGTAGAAAATTTTAAATGGGTTGTAATGTTGTATCTTCATTCATCAATTTTTTTTTAGGAATAGAAAAAAAGAAAGGAATGAACTAAATAAAAGTAATACAAAAAAAATGTTGAGTACTAAGTGTAAATGGAAGACAATGGCAAGAGTCTAACAAGTAGCAAGTGTACCGTCTTATTTTTGTTATACTATAAGTGATTCAAATGTAAACAAATGTTTTTTCCTTCATGATGGAAATTACATAATAAAACTTGAAAAAGTATTTCAATTGTGATGTTACTCATTTTAATTCATTGTAGGAACATTTAATTGTTGCTTGGGAAGATTTTTGTAACAACAACATTGGTTAAATACACGACAATGAACGGGTAATTTATATTGGCTGCAAAGCTCGTCGCATCCATCTTGAGTATAGGCGGGAGTCACGGGATAACATCCATAACCAAGGGTACCTACAACTGAATAGTGTGAAGTACGAATACAAAAAATGTCAGATCACCGGATCAAAATTTCATGAATGATCGATAGTTGTCAATTACCAAGATATAAAAACACTGTTAATAGCCTAACAAGAAGCGCTTATTTCAACTGTGGGTATTAATAAGTTTGAAGTCTCTTGTTTCTAGAATAAAGTTTGAAGTATCTAGAAATGAGAAAATAAGAAATTTAATTTGTCACACAAACACTTCCAATATACACAAATTATGTTTTTTTTTTCTTTTTGGTGAAAGTAATTTGACTTCTACACAAATACTGCATAAGATGAATTGCAAATTTGCAATCCTGAGTTAAGTTCCCAACCAATAGGAAACTATGTTTATACTTATGTAAATAAAGAGTATAACCGTGAAAAACATGATACTTACCGGAAAGTAAGACCACTATAATTACTTGAATGAGAACAATGAAGAGTCTTTGCAGCCATGTTAAGGTAAGAGTATGTGAATGTTTTGTAGTAGTATGAAGTTTGTATCGTAAAGTTTTCAATGAAATTGTATGTTGGGTTGGTATGCGGAATGTTCATCTTCCTACTTATATACACCATACTTGTCACTAAAATAGGTAAAATATTATTTATTTTTCTTAATTTTGTTTATTTCTCTTTTCAGACGATTTCCTAGCTAAAGTGGACATGTGTATCCAATAATTATCTCGTGAAAAGAAGAAAATGCAAGCTTATTCATTACTTTTTTTTTTCCTTTTCCATAACCATTTTTTGATGAATTGAATATATTGTATTACCAAAGCCGACGTAATATGTTATATTGAATATATTGTATTACCATCTAGAAGTGGTTCTAAAAAGCCATCCAGAAACAATGTATATATACATATGTAATTATATATAAGGTCAATGCGCACTCAAAAATTCGAAAATTACATGTCACGTCAACTTTTTAACAGATCAAATTGAGTACTTGACGATCAAAGCCCCAAAGTGGTAACGGAACTAAACCTTATGTACCCAAATAAAAATATTGAATACCACATGTACCCAATTGTATAATATGGTATACGTATATCTCAGGTACCCAAAAGGTAAAATTTTCTATTTTTAATAGAATTCAAGTTGTTGGCCTGTTCTTAGATGTTTTGATAAAACTATCAGATGTTCTATGTTACGAGCTCGTGAAAGGGCCACGCACAATTATCTATGCGAGAAGCACGAGTGTTCTAAGTACACTCCTACTTGTTATAGTGTTTGACTCTTAGATTTATCAATGGTCATGGCAATACTAAGTTTTTTTTTTTGGGAATTGGTTTCTTTGTAATTGAAATGGGTATTTAGAAGATGCAAATGGTTTAAGTGGAGTTTGGATCCTCTCCATTTGTGTTATCTCCACTTGCCTTCTATTTATCCTTTTCATAGTAGTATAAAAATAATTTTCCTTTTCATATAATTGTTAAAAACCCAACCCCTATTTATCAAAAAAGTCTCAACCGTAGGATGACAAAAGGAAGGCAAATGGAGAAGATGCAAATGGAGAGGATCCTCACCCGTTTAAGTGTGATTCTAGGTAAGAAAACACGATCACCTCGATTGAATCCTGATGCAATAAGGCAATGTAGCGTGTTTGGAAAATAAAAACGTTTACATATTAAACATGTTCCATTGCATAGGCTCCCTTATTTTGGAACCTGACAAGTCAAAGACCAATAATTGTTGACATGGATACAAAATGCATAACAATTTTAGATAGGTTGTACTGTTGTATCTTCATTCATCAATAATTTTTGTTTGAGGAATAGCAAAAAAGAAAGGAATGAACTTAATAAAAGTAATACAAAAAAATGTTGAGCACTAAGTGTAAATGGAAGAAAATGGCAAGAGTCTCGCAAGTAGCAAGTGTAGCGTCTTATTTTTGTTATACTATAGGTGATTCAAATGTAAACAAATGTTTTTTTTTCCTTCATGAAAAGATGGAAATTACATAATAAAACTTGAAAAAGTATTTCAATTGTGAAAACTGACGGCTTAGAATTTAGTAAGGCCCTTTGCGGTTTGGTACATGTACTGTGTGGTATATGTACGACATATGTGCAGTACATAGGCTCTTATTCGTTTTAGTTTTACGGCCAACGAATAAATTTATAATGGCATATTCATAAAGTGCTATCATTTTTTTTAGGCCTTTTCAATAATTGTGGCCTTGTGCCAGCAGAACACTCGCACCATGCCTAAGCCACCCGATTTGTGATGTCTCATTTTTATTCATTACTATTGTTGCTTGGGAAGATTTTAGTAACAACAACATGTGTTTAATATGCGACAATGACCGGGTAATCTATATTGGCTGCAAAGCTCGTCGCATCCATCTTTAGTACACGCGGCAGTCACGGGATAACATCCATAACCAAGGGTACATACAACTGAATAGTACGTGAAGTGTGAATACAATAATTGTCAGCTCAAAAGTTCATGAATGATTGACAGTTGTCAGTTACCAAGATGTAAAAACACTGTCTATAGCATAAATAACAATGCCTACTTGAGACTTCAATAGCCTAACAAGTAACAAGAAGCGTTTATTTGAACTATAGGTATTCATAAGTTTGAAGTATCTTGTTTCTCAAAATAAAGTTTGAAGCATCTTAAATGAGAAAATAAGAAATTTAATTTATCACCCAAACACTTCCAATATGCACAAATGTTTTTTTTTTCTTTTTGGTGAAAGTAATTTGACCGTTGCAATCTTGAGTTAAGTTCCCAACCAATAGGAAACTATGTTTATATTTATGTAAATAAGAGTATAATCGTGAAAAACATGATACTTAACAGAAAGTAAGACCACTATCACTTAAATGAGAATGAAGAGAGTCTTGGTAGCCATGTCAATATAAGGGTCTTGTCAATATGTTTTGTTGTAGTATGAAGTTTGTATCGTAAGTTTTCAATGAAATTGTATGTTGGGTTGCTATTGGGAATGTTCATCTTCCTACTTATATATACCGTACTTGTCACTAAAAAGGGTAAAATATTATTTTCTTCTAAATTTTGTTTATTTGTCTTTTCTGACGATTTCCTAGCTAAATAGGACATGTGTATCCAATAATTATCCCATGAAAAGAAGAAAATGCAAGCTTATTCATTACTTTTTTTTCTTTTGAGAACCAATATTTTTATGAATTGAATATATTGTAGTACCAAAACCAAAGTTTATATCATATAAGACTTTATTTTTAATAGAACTCAAGTTGTTGGCATGTTCTTAAATGTTTTTGTAGCACCCCTATCCCACATCAAAGAGAGATGGGAGTAGAGAGCAATTTATTAGTAGTACTTGTGCAACATACTAACAACAATGCCTTCAAATTTTAAGCTTAAATGGTTAGTTATGGGCTTAATTGGTGACTTCCCATATTATTGGGTTGTGTTGTGCCAGTATGTTAGACTATGTTGGGCTGAGCCGTTACAGTTTTGATAAAACTATCACATGTTTTATGTTACAAGCTCATGAAAGGGCCACATACAATTGTCCATGGGAGAAACATGATTGTTCTAACTTCTAAGTACAATCCGACTTGATGGAATGTTTAACCCTTAGATTTATTAATGGTCATCGCAAAACTAAGTTTATTTGGGATCGTTTTTTTTGCAATTGAAATGGGTATTTGGACGGAAGATGCAGATGGTTTAACTGTGATTCTTGGTAAGAAAACATGATCACCTCAATTGAATCCTGATAACAATATATAAGGCAATGTAGCATGTTTGGAAATAAACGTTTGCATATTATGCATGTTCCATTGCATAGGCTCTCTTGTTTTGGAACCTGACATGTCAAAGAACAACCATTGGTCGACAGCCAGATTTTAAAGCGAGAGTGAGAAGTGCGGCCAGTCGGTATAATTGATGCATGAAGATGTTGGTAATACGACTTTCCCCTATGCCCAACCTTATAATACAAAGGACAATAAAGGTATCTTTTACCGGTGTCCCAGGTCCATCTATTAAAATCACACCAGGTTCTGCTCTTTTCACATGACCAATAATTATGCACTTGTACCCCATTTTTTCACTGCTCAATAACTAATTTTTCATTACTTATTAACACCAAAATATGTTTTTTTATTACACCAGAAATAATTTTTCATTACCACATTACCATTTTTTCGTTACCCTAATGAGTTCTCACCTAAAACTTGGTCCCAGAACCAAATTCCGTTGAGAATTATGAGAACTAAGTAGGCAATGAAAAATTAGTTGTGTGGCAACGAAATTTAGTCAAAATATATCAAACTAATTAGCGATGCGATTTGAAATATTATGCTTAAGAAAGTTTAGACTTTTTCAAGAAAATGAGCATGACAATGTTTACAAACTCCGCGTACATTAAGTGGGTTTGTTATATCGCTTACTATTATATCTTTTTGGTCTCAAAATGAAAGGGCGTACCGTCAATATCAAAGGCTCTATGCAAGCGCTAAATTGAGGCACCTACATTTTTATTTTTATTTTGAATTTTATGTTTTAAGTTCATGCAACTCATCGAAATATCCTTTTGATAAGAAAAATTTTTTTATGTCAAGTTTTACTTTTTTATTTGATACAAAATGTAGAACAATTTAAAATAGGTTGTATCTTCATTTATCAATATTTTTTTTTAGGAATTACAAAAAAGAAAGGAATGAACTTAACAAAATTAATACAAAAAAAATTGAGCACTAACTGTAAATGGACGACAATGGCAAGAGTCTGGCAAGTGTAGCGTCTTATTTTTGTTATATTAAAAATGATTCAAATGTTGTTTTTCCTTCATGAAAAGATGGAAATTACATAATAAAACTTGAAAAATTATTTCCATTGTGATATTTACTCATTTTTATTCATTGTAGGAACATTGAACTGTTGCTTTGGAAGACTTAAGTAACAACAACATAAGTTTCCTGGCCGACAATGACCGGGTAATCTATATTGGCTGCAAAGCTCGTCGCATCCATCTTTACTACATCCAGGATTGATGGGATAACAACCCGAACCAAGGGTACTTACAACTGAATAGTGAAGTACAAATACAAAATTGTCAGATCACCAGATCAAAAGTTCATGAATGATATATGCATAAATAAAAAGTTTTACATATGACATACGCCTAAGCTAGTTTAGGATTCAATAGCCTAACAAGAAGCGCTTATTTCAACTGTAGGTATCAGTAAGTTTGAAGTCTCTTGTTTTCTCAAAATAAAGTTTGAAGTATCAGGAAATGAGAAAATAAGAAATTTAATTTGTCAGGCAAACACTTCCAATATACACAATTTATGTTTTTTTTTTCTTTTTGGTGAAAGTAATTTGACCTACGCAAGTACTGCATAACATGAATTGCAAATTTGCAATCATGAGTTAAGTTCCCGACCAATAGGAAACTATGTTTCTATTGTGTAAATAAGGGGTATAATCGTGAAAAACATGATACTTACCAGAAAGTAACACCACCATCACTTGAATGAGAACAATAAAGAGAGTCTTGGCAGCCATGTCAAGGTAAGAGTCTGCCAATGTTTTCTACTAGTATGAAGTTTGTATTGTAAAGTTTTCAATAAAATTGTATATTGGGTTGGTATGCAGAATGTTCTTCTGATCTTCCTATTTATATACACCGTACTTGTCACTAAAAAAGGTAAAATATCAATTTCTTCTAACTTTTATTTATTTCTCTTTTCAGACGATTTTCTACCTAAATTGAACATGTGTATTCAATAATTATCCCGTGAAAAGAAGAAAATGTAAGCTTATTCATTACTTTTTTCTCTTTTCATAACCAATATTATGTACCAAATGTCCAAATGTTTATTTACCATCTAGAAGCGGTTCTAAAAGACATCCAGAAACAATGTATATATACATATATATTTATATAAAAGCTCAATCCGCACTGAATAATTAGAAAATTACATGCCACGTCAGCTTTTTTAACGGGTCAAATTGAGTATTTGACGGTCAAAGCCTCAAAGTGATAATGGAACCCAAAACCTCAGGTATCCAAATTAAATAAAACTATTGTAAACCACATGTACCCAATTTTACAATATGGTATACGTATACCTCCGTTATCCAAAACGTAAAATTTCCTTTTGTTGGCCTATTCTTAGATGTTTTGATAAAACTATCAGATGTTCTATGTTACGAGCTGGTCCCCATTCACATACAATGGTTGTGAAATCGCGTATTTATAAATTATTTTTATAAATACTTTAAATGATTTTAAATAAATTGTGGGTTTTATTTTATGGAAAGAGATAGTTGTTTTCATTTTAAAAAGGGAAATTGTTTTCTTTAGGAAGCCTATATGTAGTGTCTTAACCTAGAGAAAACCCCGCAAAATTGTCAGACAAATTTCCCAAAGGTTTTCTTTTCTCCTCTTTCTCTCATCTTCCCTCATCCGCGGCCCCCTCTCCCTTTTCTCCACTTGTCGTCGGTTTGGTGGGTCCAGTCGGACCCACACTCTCCTCTCCTCTCTGTTTCCCCCATTCCCCTGTGTCGTTGGCCGTTGCCGACGTGGGTGTGTGTGATGTCGAGTGGGTTAACCCCACCCGACACCACACACAGGCCACGACGCCTGGTCGGCTCGGCACAACCCTTGTAGGGTTTTTCTGACACCCACCAAAAATGAGCCATTTAAGGTGCACCTTTTTTTCAGGAAGTCCATCTCATAAGTACTCCACAATTAAGCGTGTTAGCTGTGCAGTAGTGTTAGGATGGGTGACCTCCTGGGAAGTCATTCCCGGGGTGCGGGTGAGTGAGGACAAAGCCCGCTTCAAGGACATGTGGTGATCTGTGGGGACAGTCCTAAGAGTAAGACTGTATGGTGACCTCCGCCGCAAAGGGCGGGGTGTTACTGATATCTCCTTTTGGTGTAGGTATAAGTAACGATACTTAAGTGGTGTTGATGTCATTTAGCTCGGGTTTTGTATGGAAAGCTTATACTTTATCCATTTGCGATCATCGTTGTAATTGGAGAGAATTAAGCTAATTATTATGGAGCTAGTAGCATTGATGACCGTTGAAGCAATGAATCGTTTTTGGATCGTGTTTGATTGAAGGAAGTCGAGTGGGATTGCTCCGATCGCGATTGAAGAGGCTTGGATCGAGGTGGAGAAGCATGGAAACAAGAGCCGCAACTTGCGGCCAAATAGCCTCAAGTTGCGGTTGTTCGGAGTTGTGGTCTGCATCAACCTCAAGTTGAGGCTGATCGGAGTTGCAATCTGCCAGAGCCTCAAGTTGCGGCTCCCAGCAACTTGAGGCTCTCTGCGGGTTTACTTTTATTTTTCCGATTTTTTATTATTTTTTTAAGGATATTTTATTAATATGTGGGCAACTTTAGAAACCCTATATATGGATTTTGCCTCCTAGTTCATTAGGGGATCTCTCATAGTTCATTATTTTAAAAAAACCTCTCTAGAAAGACTATGGAGAACTAATCTCCTCTCTTGGTTTGATTAGTTGAAGCTATTGGATTCTACAAACCGTGAGATTGATCTTCTCTCTTTCTACTCTTGAATATTAATTTCTCTTTTTCTATTATTTCATGATTAACACTTGTTTTCTCTAGGGTGTACAACTAGTTGAAAGTTTGTGTTGATTAATTGTTAGAATTGATATTGAATCCGTAATTGTTCAATCCCTCTTTTCCAAGTAGCAACTATGGTTTATTGATGCATGCTTTTCATGGTAGGTAATTCATAGGGAGAGTAATTACATTGATTGAATACTACCCGCTTGTGTTAGTATTATCTTTCTTTATTGATATTTCTCTAGTTTGATTATTGCTGCTGTTAGATTAAATTCAAAC
>ONZK01000066.1:326079-339420 GCA_900322385.1 Pharnaceum exiguum | reverse complement strand
TTGTGTTGATTTTTTTCATTAAAAATTTAGTTGTCATTTTTTTGGAAAAGAAAAAACCTAGATAAAACTGGAGAACACTAGGTTAGTACTCTTTTGTATTATCACTTAAAAAATTTAGTATAGATTTGCCGTCAAAAGTTTCTTTCAATTACCTACGGAACTTTACACCGCTGCATTGTCTGTTTGCTTGGGCTAATTTTAGGTTTGTTTTCATTGCATATTCCTCAGTCACAGTCACTGACAGCTATTAATTTGTAAGGTAGCATATTAGGGAAACAATGGTGCGACGTCGACCATGCGGAGAATCGTCTAAGAGAAGAAAGATTAGTTGCCCACCTATCAAGTACTCCTCTGTCCGATTCAGCGATGATGAATTAACAGAAATTTTTGTAAGGCTTCCTGTGAAGGATGTTCATAGATTCAAGTGTGTAAGCAAGACCTGGCAAGCTCTTATATCTAATTATCATTTTGGTAAACATTATATCAAATTCAACCGGTCTTTAGAATCAGAAGACTCGTCTGTTGGTTGCTCAAATAGTATTATTATTATTACTAATAGTCTTTTAGTCATACAGACTGTAACATATTTGAAAATATTTAGTACTTATGGTGTAAGGACAATTGAGCAGGGCAGACTAAGCGGGTGTTTACTGTCTGATGCAACCTCAATGGTGGTGCCAAAGCCAGGTTACCTTGGTGTATCTTCTACACATGCCGGTGATGTTGATGATCCTAGACTGTGCCCCTTGCCTTTGGATCAGTATGTTCCTGGTTTTAGGGAATCTGATCCTGATGCTAAAGATTTACTAAAGTTTCACCTGTGTGGTGTATCCGAGCAGTTGATGTTGTTGGACGCACAATTTAACTTACCAAGACGCCAGGCTCTCTATGTAATCAACCCTGTAACCAGGAACTGCACAAAGCTTCCTGCACTCAGACAGCGAATCGAAACTACAAAGCGACGTAATCAAAATTACACTCAATCTGGAGACCTAGGCTTCGCGTATGACCCCTTAGTTGGTGAATTCACTGTAGTGAATGTTGCCAGAGATGTTGGCGATGTATGTAAATGCCATGCGACACAAAATACCACACCAATATTCCATATTCAGGTCTTTACGTCTTCATGGAACAATTGGAGGGTGTTCACTGTGCCTTGCCCCTCGGGTTTCCAGCAGTGTAAAGTCGTAAGCCCTGAAGATACCAGAATGGTCTTCTCGAAAGGATGCTTCTATTGGACCGGAGAAAATGGAGTTGTTTCATATGACCCGTTTAATGAGCCAAATGAGTGCGGTTTCATCAAACTGCCGGAGAACCATTACTTTGCGAGGGGTAGATTCAATGTGACTATAACATGTGACGGGCAGCTTCGGCTTTATTCGTATTATGGTCGTACTTTTTCTCTTTGGGAACTGATGTTAAATGGTAACAATTGGTCGTCGATATATCAGAGCACAATCCCAATCGTAAGCAACCATATGTCATTCGGATGCTTCAGCCCAATTGATGCAGAGAAGGTTTACTTTGTGGACGAAAGGGAAACGGAGAGTTGCGCGTCTCTTTATTTGTTGGACATGAAGAATGGATCATTTCGCGAGGCTTTTACAACATTTCAGAGGCATCGGGCTAAGGTTAAGGGAGTGCTACCTTTAGCTGCAACATGGCCAACCCCTCTCGCAGCTTCGAAAGTTGAGGCGAGGGTGAGAATTGGCAACCGTAACACCCATTTCAGTGGATGAATAATGCTACTCACCTTTGTATTCTCTTCTTTATAAACACCTCATTCTCGTAGGGTGTTCGATAATTTTCCTGTCACCAGCATCATCTGCAGGATATTTAGTTTTCTGTTGAAGAAAAACATGCTAAACTGCTATCTTTTTATGTACTAAAATTTATTTTGGCCCTTGCATTATACAATTGGTAAGTGAAAGTTGATATTCAATAAAAATGAGGTGATCAGATGACACTATCAGTCTAGTAAGAGTTGCCAGGATTCAGGAAATACATATCAAATATTCTCAAGTCTTGTCGGGTTTTCTGACACTTGGGTCATTGTTTGTATCCAGTGCTTTATATTTGTATTGTCCACCAATTCTATAGTTTAAACAGAAGCTGAAGAGAATAACGGGATCAACTCCTTGACATTATGTAAAAAAATCTGCACCAGCAGTAATTATCCAATTCAATACAAATGTAGGCTTTGTTTGGTTCTGGACGTCTGGTAATGCCCACTAGATGACTATTTCATCCTCTTACAATGTCCAGTGAGGCCAAATCAGTTCTAGACTGCAGTAAGTTTGGGCCACCCCTTCACCACTGCAAATACAGGACCATATGAAATCCCGTGCATCAGGGATCCAGCCATCCAGGCTGTGCCGCTGCATAATTGTATGTTCGCCAAGTTTTCCATTAAGCAAACCTGATTCTGCCAATAAGGCAAATTACAAAAGTAACTGCAGCGGAACAATTCCCTAACATTCATTTTAAACATTGATTCTTGCTTCAAAGTGACTTATGCCTGTTGTGCTCTTCAGATTTTTATTTCGCAAAATTGAGACCTGCAAAGAGGGAAATATCACACATTCACACCCTCACTGTTGCAAAAGCTGTAGCAGTAGCACAGCCAAACATCAAGTGCATGCAAGCAGTTTGTTCTAAACAAAGTCCTCTGACTAAATGCTGATGCACACTAACAAAATTATTACTTGAGTTTCCATTATACATAATAAAAATAAATATACCTGGGGCTTTTTCATGGAGCTTCCAAAGTATCCTACCCCAAACGAATGGGAAGAATATGCAGCCGCAATGTCTACCGACTTCAGCTTTGACTTATTATGTGAACCCTGAAACAGATCGCATTCCAATTAAAATTGCAACAGGACAGGTGCCAAAATGAAAGGGGAGAACCACCTCCTATGTGAAACTTCCAGATTAAGAAACTGAGCTCTTGCTCACACACGTACAACTGTAGGAGCATCAGCTTGGACAAGGAGAATTCCAGCACTTCCATCGACATCCTGCTGTCTGCATGCATCAACAACGGAGCGAAGGACTTCCATGCAGGCAGAGGCAGGACCAGCTTGTGAACTGTTTATTTGAGAAAAGCTGTAACTATCAGAACTTCTAGTTACAGCAAACAGACCCTCACGGCTACTAGTAAATAAAACATAAAATTTAGGTGCTGTTTGGGATCGTTGTGAGTTGCCAGTTTTCAGTTTTTTTCGAAACTAAAAACCAGTTTTTGAAAACCAGAAAAAGTGGTTTTCAAATTTCTGTTGTCAGTTTTGAAAATCATAGGTGGATGTACCATGACAAATGTTTTACCTTTAAAAATAACATTATTATCATCAAGTTGAGAATTTTTGAAAACCAAAAACAGAAAACTCACAATGATCCCGAACAGGGCCTGTTGCAAAAAAGGGCACTCCACAATCAGAAGGTTCCAAATGCAACTAGAAGTGTTAGTGCTAGAACCTCTTTTTTTTTTTGGAAAATGGTGAATTTATTACGAAATAATAAACAATTCTCCAAAAAGGATGGCATTGTGCTACCCCTATGCTAGAACATTGCTATTTCATTAAATCCAAATTTTTCTTCATGTTACCAATCCCGCAACCCCCTGTAAAAGGAACCATCCAAAATACCGAAAAAAACAGTAAGATAACAACTACATGGTAACATATACTATAATTTATCATGTCCATGCAATCTCCAGTTATCATGCTAGATAAGAAGGCCTAGATTCCTCCCACAAATAAATAACAGTAATTAAATTCAAGAAAGTATTACAGTAGATGCATGTCAAGAGCGGAAGAAAGAGGCAAGAAACAGTACAATGACAATGACATACAGCACTCCTTGGCAGCAAAAGCTCTCATCAAATATTCACCCGATCCAGAAGTGCAACACCCTACAATGAATGGAGATTCAAAAGGACCTTTGAAAGCTGCTTTCGAGGATGCCCAACAGCCAGCACCATACATGCCAGCTAATCCAACTCGCCCACTAACCTATGGATGGAAGGATAAGTATAATCTAAAGGCACTCAACTAATCTTGACGAATTTGGACTTCAACATGTATCATTCTTTTGATTCATCAGAACTTAAACAAGTACCTTCATTGCAATACCACCACTAGAGGCTCCAGACGCAACATACCCAGCACTATCAATGCAAATGACCCCAACAGTGTCCATAATATGATCTGCAATCATTTCTACTTTAGAAGACTTAACAGTGCAACTCTTCCCCTTGGCATGCAATGAGCAATGCTCCACCTCTAAAATGCAGATTAAGACAGTCACATAGTAAGTGCATGTTGCCTAGGATTAAATAAAAAGAGAAATAGCCAAATTTGATCAACTCAAACCAGATTTGACCAGTGTAATAGAAAGCTCCATAAATTACACAGCAGAAACCTACTGAAGCTATCAAAACCTTCAGGTAGTTTTTAAAGATCAAACAGTTTAATGACACAGAGATAATACCAAACAGCAGTCCACTAACCGATAGAATTCTTGAAAATGAAACCAAAATTCATTCCACTATAACCAAACCGAATTTGACAGACTTCTTCTCTTCCAAAGGTTCAATCTCAAATCTATTTGGGGTAGGCTAGCAAGACCAAACGGGACACGCACTCACACACAAATCCAAAAATATGTCCACACCAAGGAGATGTGACTAGGTTTGATGACTGGGTGTCACCGGTCTACCACGCAACTCTCCTCCTCCATCCGAACTTTAAACCGAAGTGAATATTATAAACACAAGTAGTTTATACCACTCACAAGCAGAATTATTTATGTTCGATAAGTTGAAAACTTTGGATTTCCTCAGAGTGAAAAGAAAATAAATTTGATGCACAACATTCCAGTCAATGAAGAAACATTCAATTTTTTTATTTCTTTCCTATCCTTACTCTTGAAGAAAAGTGATATAAGCTTCAAGTGATATAAGCTTCAGGGCACCAACTTCAATTGTAATATTCACATTTAATCAACGCACACACATGCATCCTAGTTGAACATGCTTGGTATTTATTTTCATGAAATTTGAAAAATTGTACAGGCTTTTTGCAAGCCAAACACCAAGTTGTGCCAAAATGCAAATCCACATATAGAAATCTGTTTTTATCTTGGATAGTAGGGTAAATCTTGCAACTTTTTACTTCAAAGGTGCATTAGTTTACACATTGATGCATATAGCAGAAATTGTTGCGAACATTCGATCTTGCAATCAAGCAAACCATATTTACATGACATGATTCAAAAGTTCATCTGCACTTTAATAGGAAGTATCATTACCCGCAACAATGCATTTTTGAGATTTGCTGGAAGAAGGCTCCTCATCAAAAATTCGCATCGGAGTAGAGGCCTCAGCAAGCATTGCTTTATACTTTCTCCATTGCGATTTACTTCTCTCAGTCATCAGCCACTATTCAGATAAATAAAACAAACAAGAAATCAGATAAAAATTAAGGACACTAAAAAAACCAAGCAAAGGATGGGAGGCTCAGAGAACCTTTTCAGCCTCTTGTAATGTTTCTGCTGAACAGATTCCTTTTGATTCAGCCCATCTTCTAGCACCTTCACCAACCAAGAAACTGGGGATCAAATCAAAGCAAATGCACGAGTCAACATCTACGCATAGAGAACATCTAACATCTCACATCACCAAAAATGGAAGGATCAATTCTACACACGACAGCTTATTCTCCCCACAAGACTTGCACAACCTTCTTTACAGAAGCGGGAAACAAAACACAGAATTCAATTAAAGCAAACAATATCAGAAGGTTTTGGTTATCATTACGTAGGAGGTATTCGACCAAGCAATGCAGATCCTATCTTCTGTTCCTTGATTAAAGACGCCGCAATTTGAATGGCATTTCGCACGCCTGGTCTAGTGCAACAATGGGAAAAACAGTCAGTACAGAACTATGGCAGTTATATCCTAGCACGATAAACTCGAAATTATGAAATTTTGGGTATTCAGATATACCTGGAACAGCTCCAACAGCAGCAAATGATCCAGACACACCATCCATTATACTAGCATCACACTCTACATTACCATCCTCTGTCAAATTCGACCCGCGACCAGCATTCGTACTAGGATCATCCTTCAATCATAATCTTCCAAGTCAGATTGACCAGATAAACACACAATACTGAAGTTTGTCATTTTTTTTAGTAGTAAGGGGTAGGAATCGAACCCCGGTCTCATACCTCTAAGACTCGAATGGCTGCAACTACTGCATCAACACATGCACCACCGGAGGCCTAATATAATCATAAAAGAAATAATTTAACAAGAACTGTATTAGTGGTATTAACCAATGACTGGGGGTCTGTTCTCCGCAGCTTCTAAAAACTTATTCTCAGTTCAATTTATTTCAGCTTGGGTTTTTTATCATAGGAAGTTGTGACACCGACATCCATTTGTAATTCTTTGTATATCATTGTAAATGGCTCACTAAAGCCCGATATTGATAGTGTTAATAATATAAGTAATTGATCGTAAAAAAATAATTCAATTACTTATGGGTTTAGTTTAGTTCGGTTTAGTTTAGTTAAACGATAAGCAAAATAACAATAATACCCTCGTATTCAAATTAAACAAGACCCACTAGACATAAACAAAGAAATTAAATTTAAAGAAATGGGTGGGGGGAGCTGACCTGGCTAAGAAGGACAGAGGAGGCAGCTAGACAAGCGCGGTTCATGGCAGACCGGAGAGCCTTCTCGTTAGAAGGAGAGTGGTATCCGGCTCCCACGTGGACCGCTACGAAGAATGTCCGGTTTGTGCTTGTGCTGTCGGTCGAGGGTTCTACTTCTTTTGCCATTGGTTCGATTGATTGATTGTCTGTGAGGGAGGGAGAGAGAGCGGAGTTGCTATGTTTGAGAGGAGACAACAGAAGTCACAGAACAGAAAATAACTTATTAATACACGTCAGACCAGACCAGAACTGAAGTAACAGGAAACATGTGAGTTAATACACCCGGCCCAAAATTGACCAATAACCCGATCCAAAAATCATACTCTTGATGACTAGCCAGACTTGGCAGTCCAAAACCGTCTAGCAGTCAAAAACTGACATCTATCTAACCCGGACCAGAGATACTACTGGGTTTTGAACAAGGTACAAAACTTGATATAGCCTCATAAAAGGTCACATTTGGTGCAAGTTATACAAACATACATATTTAATAGTCAATAGTCATTATAAAATCCTCATTAGTTCGCACATTATATATCTTTCTTTTATAAAATAATGAAGTGACATTAGACACACGACCACCTAGACCCGGCATAAATTTACCTGACCGGAAAATGACTCGAAAAGCGACCCGAAAAAACGGAGTCAAGAACACGAAAACACTCGATCGAAACCCGAAACTGACCGAACCCGAGGAACCTTTTAAAATCTGGTTTGAACCCGACACCGACCAAAACGACCCGTTTGTCCAATAAAATATTTATAAATGTACATTTTACAATTTCAACTTATTAAAATATAATAAAATAATAATATTTATTAAAAAATGTTGAAAAAATTAAATATCCAAAAAATAATAATTTTATCGAACAAAACAAAATGTGCAAAACCGTTGGGTCCAACCTCGACCCGACCGGAAACTGACCAGAAATTACAAACCCGAAATGACCGAATCCGAAAAAAGCCGAACCCGAACCCCGACCAACCGAGCCGATTGTCAGGTCAACAACCACCTGTACATCGGTTGCACCATAGAAGCGATGTTTAACTTTTAGCATTAGCGCAGAGAATCCCAATTTTTTGTGTTTGACTGATAATTTGTTAACTAGTTTAAAATTTTACCATCGATTGATTATAATTAAATTTATCACAAAAGTTGTGTGAATCTGTTTAATATATGAGACTTGATATTATTGCCCTCGGATAGTCAATAATGAAATCTCGGGATATACGTAAATAATCCTTCGGATAAACATTAATGACCCGTGTTTACCCTATCTTGCATATAAAACGGGTTCACACAAATTTTCTCTAAATTTATATACAGATAATTTTCACTAGAATATTGTTTATGTGTTCTACATAATCTTTTTTGGTTTGAACCTTAGGTATACCGATTACTTATGGAACAGATAAATAAAATAATACGTATAAGGGATCTAGCAGGAACCGAAATTACCAGGAAATAGTAGACGGATACCTAATTAATTACCTAAACCAACTAAAATCGATTTCCAAGTGTGATTTCCATGAAGAAAAAAAGGGTGTGATTTCCACGAAGAAAAAAAGGGTGTGATTTCCACTCACTTCTAGGGCTTTTGATAGAACCGTAGTTATATATAAGGTGGAGGCTTCACCGCTTCACCATCTGGATTGTCATTAAGTGGTTGCATACATATCACAATACATATATTGTATTGGCAGAGTACATAGCAAATCATCTATCAAGCAATCCCGCAATGGGTTGTTTCTCCTTGCCAAGATGTATGACAAGATGTATCAAGATCCCACCTATCAAGTGCTCCTCTCTAGCCCAATTCATCCATGATGATTTAATAATGGAAATTCTTGTAAGGCTTCCCGTGAAGGACGTTCATCGATGCAAAGGTGTAAGCAAGACCTGGCTAGCTCTTATATCTGAAAATTATTTTGGTAACTATTATACCAAATTCAACCGCTCTAAAGAAGCCGCTTGCCCTAGTGTTGTCTCACGTAATAGTCTCCTACTCATCCATACTTCTAGTGCAACGACATTGTGTCATCATCTATACGGGTTGTCACTGTGTGATCCAAGCTATGCAACCTCAATATCACCGGTGCCACGTTGGGCTTACCCTTCTTCTAAGCCTCCTACTAGTGATTACACTAGACCGTTCCCTTTGCCTCTAGATCAGTATGTCCCTGCTGATCGTAGAGAGCGACATATTAATGAATTTGAGATATGCGGGGTATCCGAGCAGTTAATCTTGTTGGATGCTAAGTTTACTATTTTCCGCACACCGAGTCTCTTTGTAATCAACCCTGTAACCAGGAATTGCGCGACGCTACCTGCGCTCAAACAACCAAGATCATATAAATTGGGAACCATTGGCTTCACATATCACCCCATGGTTGGTGAGTTCACAGTGGTGAGTGTACGCGATGATTTTGAAAGTACCCGAACCTTCCTAATACAGGTGTTTTTGTCTTCGTGGGATGATTGGAGGGTGTTCGATGTGCCTTGGCCAACGGGTTTCAAGCGTAAGAATAAGGTCACTGCTCCTGCAGATACGACCTACTCGAGAGGATACTTTTATTGGACAGGTGAAAATGGTGTTGTTTCATATGACCCGTTAAATAAACCCAATGAGAGCAACTTCATCAATCTGCCTGAGAAGCATGACTTCTCGAGGGGTACGTTCAAAGTGACAACGGGTCAAGGGGAGCAGCTTCGACTTTATCTGCATTATGATATTTCATTCTTCCTTTGGGAACTTACCTTGGATCGTGACAACAGCAGCTACACATGGACTTCAATGTATCAAAATCACAACATGCCACGATCGGTAAACCAATTTCGTTTCGGATGCTTTAGCCCAATTGATGAGCAGAAGATGTATTTTATTTGGGAAATCTTTTCATCTATGGTTCTTGTTTGGCTGGATATGAAGAGCGAATTGATTAGAGATACAACAGCCTCATCGAGCAAGGTCGGACTGGATCATTTCCGAGAAGTCCTACCGTTGTCCTTAAATATGTGGCCAACTCCTATTCCGAAGCTTACACATTTGAGTAGCAGAGGGTAAGCACAATCTTACCCGTGCGACAACAGAGAGGTAATTCATTGGAGCACGGTTTTCCTAGATTTTCTCGAAAGATTGCCCTAAATAACTCTGAAATTAAAATGGAACAAAAGAAGAAAAAAAACTCCAGTTTGACATTTCACTTTGCATCGATGTGTAGAGAGTTTTTTTTTTTTGTTATGATGGATAGGGGCTCGTAGCATCGTACACCCCAAGATTTGGAGGTTGTAGCAAATTACACCCACAAAGTTTATTTGTAATGTACCCCAATTTGTATATTTGTTGCAAACTATACCATTTTGTTAAACAAACCCAAACACATCTTATAAAAATAACAGACATCTGTCGTTTAAAAAATATAAATGAGTTTTTACTTTTTTAATTTTGAATGATTAGTAGAAATAAATAATTTTATTTGGGTTAAAAAAGGTCTTTTTTTGTGAAACTAAACTAATGTTGATCTTTTTTAACTGAATTAAACTAAACTGATCAAAACTGAAGAGCACAAACTACAGATGAAATAAAAATACTTTGAAGGTTGTGTTTAATTAGTTTATCTATAGTGTGTACAATTCAGCTTAGATCTGTTCAATTCAATATTAGTTATAATTTTTACTACCATTCAATTTAGTTAGTTAGATTAGTTCAATTATTACAATAAAACACCCTTGCGTCAAGAAATAAACATGTCATGCACAATTATTGCAATAAAAGTATTTATTTTAATTGAGCATTTGAACAATAAATAAGTACAATTCGCTTATATTTTTGAATGTCACGTACTTTTTAATAGGAGTTGTTTGTGGTAATATAAAAAAAAGGTGTAGTTTGCAAAAAAAAAAAAATATTAAGGTACATCATGTAATATGTAAACTTTTTCCATCAACAAAAATGTAATATGTAAACTTTGATGGTGTAATTTGTCACACTCCCTAAACTTTGGGGTGTGAGATGCTACAAGCCCGATGGATAGAAAGGAAAGGAGAAGAAAAACTCAAAGAAGAATTATGTGGAGTAGGGGTTATGTTTTCGTAAAAATACTCCATAAAATGGACACATCTCCTTCTCAAGCGCCTGAGAAGGGAGATTGGACAAAATTTAAAAAACAGAAATGGCATCCAACGTGGCATCCAGTGTACACCCGGTGTACCATTAGATGCGCTGGTGTTCTAGACGTCAACAACTTTTTTTTCTTTTCTTTCAGTGGGATTTTTTTTTTACTAGGACATCGAAGTACCTAAACCAACAAAAAATCGATTTCCTCCCCTAAAAAAAAACTAAATTCGATTTCCAAGTGTGATTCCACTCACTTTACTTTAGGGTTTTTGAATATATACATATAGAACAATAAGGTGGACTTGGAGGCTTCACCATTGATCGTCTTAGCGGTGAGTCTCCTCGATTGTCATTAAGAGGTAGCATATATATATTGTATTGGCAGAGTACGTAGCAAATCATCTATCAAGCAATCCAGCAATGGGTTGTTTCTCCTTGCCAAGATGTATGACAAGATGTATCAAGATCCCACCTATCGAGTGCTCCTCTCTAGCCCGATTCATCCATGATGAATTAGTAATAGAAATTCTGGTAAGGCTTCCCGTGAAGGATTCATCGATGCAAAGGTGTAAGCAAGACCTGGCAAGCTCTTATATACCAAATGTCCAAATTCAACCGCTCTAAAGTAGCCGCTTGCCCTAGTGTTGTCTCACGTTATAGTCTCCTACTCATCCATACTTCTAGTGCAACGACATTGTGTCGTCATCGTCTATACTGGTACTCACTGTTCCCTTTGCCTCTGGATCAGTATGTCCCAGCTGATTGTAGAGAACGACATATAGATGAGTTTGAGCTATATGCGGGGTATCCGAGGAGTTAATCTTGTTGGACGCTAAGTTTACTAATTTCCGCACACCGAGTCTCTTTGTAATCAACCCTGTAACCAGGAATTGCGCGACGCTACCTGCACTCAAACAACCAAGATCACATAAATTGTGAACCATTGGCTTCACATATCACCCCTTGGTTGGTGAGTTCACAGTGGTGAGTGTACGTGATGATTTTCGAAGTGCCCGAACCTTCACAATACAGGTGTTTTTGTCTTCGTGGGATGATTGGAGGGTGTTCGATGTGCCTTGGCCAACGGGTTTCGAACGTAAGAATAAGTTCACTGCTCTTTCAGATACGAGTTACTCGAGAGGATACTTCTATTGGACAGGTGAAAATGGTGTTGTTTCATATGATCCGTTAAATAAACCCAATGAGATCAACTTCATCAATCTTCCTGAGAAGCATGACTTCTCGAGGGGTACGTTTAAATTGACCACAACGGGTCAAGAGGAGCAGCTTCGACTTTATCATTATGATACATCATTCTTACTTTGGGAACTTACCTTGGATCGTAACAACAGCAGCTACACATGGACTATAATTTATCAAAATCACACCATGTTTCGATCGGTAAACCAATTCCGTTTCGGATGCTTTAGCCCAATTGATGAGCAGAAGATGTATTTTATTTGGAATGACTCTTCATTTATAACTCTTGTTTGTCTGGATATGAAGAGCGGATTCTGTCATGATGTTTATACACCAGCCTCATCGATCCGAGAAGTCCTAGCGTTGTCCTTAAATATGTGGCCAACTCCTATTCCGAAGCTTACAATCTTACCAGTTCAACTCAATTGTAAAATTTCATGAATTATTTTTCTTTTGTACAATTTATAACCAAAATTTAATTCAATTTAACTTAGATAATTGGGGCATGTTTGTGATGAGTGATCACATGATTTACAAGGATGAGGCATACAATAATTAGTCAATTTTCTATTAACCCCATATCTGGTTCGAGGTAGAGATTAAGGTAGCAAATCCAAAACACTTGACTTGTGAACTCGCCGTTCAAATATCGATTGATTGAAGTCTGAAACACTGTCCTTCAATTTCATACAAAAATTTGAATACAAGAAACTCTTCTGGAGAAGAAGAATATATAACCACGTTGTTTTTGTAAGCAGAAATTTCTGCTTTGTTTTCATGTGCACAATTATCAGATAACTTACAAAGTATAAATCATAACAGAATTGAGCATGAATGTGATTATTGAGCCGAGACTTGAAAAGGTGCTTCAATCTCTCTAGGCAAGGAAAAGCTCTGTACACTGCTTCATTGTATCACTAGGGCTGGTCACTGAGCCACATACAAAGAATAATTAGTATGCAAGATAATGAAAATGTCAAGTATCTGTATTTGTAAAGAACCCGTAAAATTCCAAGGGCTAAGAAAGGTTTGTTCCAAACACACTAACAATAGACCAAATACGGTATAAGCCAATAAACCTTTTGGGCAGCAAGAGAAACAGATAGTTTACCTGTATGACCTACAGTCCTCTCTGATTCAAAAATTTCGTAATCATTTCCTCCCTGCAAAAAAAAGGTCAATTTTAGGAAATTGCATGACAAAGCACTACTACAAAAAATAACATAAGCTCAGTCTGAAAAGTACTACAAAACTACAGAGACAGAGCGCCGGGGGGGGGGGGGGGGGGGGGGGGGGGG
>ONZK01000066.1:285753-309258 GCA_900322385.1 Pharnaceum exiguum | reverse complement strand
ATACAAAAAATTATTAAAGAACATGAAAATTATCATCCAATAAATTTAATACAATTACATTTTTGTGTTAAATATAAAAAAGTAATAAGACAATCAATTTATAAAATTGAGGACCATGCAACGCATGAGTAAGAAAACCCAGTACAATAAAAACAAAATAAAACACATGTGATGTACCATGAGTTCTAACTAGTAATAAGTATTTTATCCCAACAGAAAATATGTGTATGTTGGCATTGGCTAACTAGTTCCAACATATGACATTTTTTTTACATATCTATTGGCATTGACGTTATATATATAATAACACTAAAGTCCTTACATACTCAAGTTTTTTCCCTCACACAGCCGACACTCCGGCCAAAAAGGAAAAAAAACTCATTCTCTCCCCTCTCGTTCTCTCTCCACTCTTAGTCGTTCCCCCCCTCCGGCCTCCACCACACTTACAACCGCTCTCCCTCTGACCCACACACTCTCGATCCACCTCATGCCCTCCATCTGCACTCTTGTTTTCTCTCTCTTCCTCCCCGTCAGATATCTTCCAATGTGTTGAGTCCTTAGTGTCTGTTGCTTTTATCAGTAGACAAGAACTGATCAGTCAGCATTTGGTGGGCACCCTTTGGTTGGATAAGAGACAACAAGTGGGCACAAATGGTCCATGACATTTGCAATACAAGATATTATCCAAAGGGTAAAAGACCTGGTTTGTTGGTTTTGTCAATAGAGAAGAACTAATCACTCAGCATCAGGTCTGTGGTTATCAGCGGACCAACGTCAACATTAACAAGAAATGGAAGGCTCCCCTTTGTCGTTTATTTGGTCCATCTCCAAAGGTTTTCATTTCGAGTTAAAGTCCTCTTGTGCAGCTGTGCACCGACCAACCACCTTGACCAGCCAAGGACCAATGAGGCTTCGACAACACATATCACTCACTCTATTTTGGGTTTGCGTGGAAGCTGTCACACACTTGGCTATATATGGAGGAAGCTCATTTATGACTTGAGTAAACTGAGCATTTATCTCTCATCATAGTTATTGCTCTCTCAAGTCCACACGAGCATAATCGAAGAAGAGCTTCTACCCAAACACATCAGCCAACCACATAAATAGTTTCAGTCAGTCTTAGGCAAACACGAGTCCCTGTTCTGCAATAATTGTAAATACTTTCTTATCTCTTTCATCCACTTAAGTGAGAAGTAACCAAAGAGAGAGAGCTTGTGCGAAAAAAACTTGTTGAGAGTTTGGTGATTGTTCCTAAACCAATCAAACTAGGTTGATAGTTACAAGATCTAGCAAACTTATTGCTTGATAGTTCCTAGATGCTATCAAATTAGCTAGGTTTGGAGTTCTAAGTGTTTCAAAGCAAAACTTTAGCCTATAGACCCTTGAATGACAAATGACTGTCCTTGGATAGCCAAAGTCTTGATTTCCGAGTTTACGCAAAGATTATGAATAATATGATTTACTTCTACTGCCTATTTTCAATCTGCATTATAATGATGATGATGATGATGTTGGCTGCAAATATTGTCTATCGCAGCGTCCACCCACTTCACATGAAAGCAAGGCTGGTATGTCCTGTATTGTGCAGAAATTAATTTTTCGCCATCAACAAAGAAATGAATTCTTCCAATAGGCATTATGTTGCTAAGTTGCTGACTACACATTATCTTTACTCTTCAGGAGTTCCGATAATAATATTGGTCAAGGGGCGAGTATATCATGGGGTCAAATGATCATCGAAAAAGGTTTCTCCAGTTAGTATGGTCCTAGTTCTCCTACGATCTTTGTCGATTCGCTTCCCAGTGACCTATGATCCTATCGTAGTTGATTTTGCAACTATTGCATATGGTAGTGCTGATGTTGAAGTTGTGTGTTTAGTGTGTGACTTATTGTCCCACATCGGTTGTATGTTGTGGCTTAGAGGTGTATATTAGTAAGTGGGTGCCCTCCACCAATGGCTAATTGATTTTGAGTTGGATCCTTATAAGCTAATAACACCTCTCCATGGGCCGAGTTTAACAGCTGATTATGCCTTCAACATTACGACTTTATGAGCAAGCAGGGGCACTTATGAAACACTTGCATGGATTTATGTATGCTTTACGGCTCTGGAAAGGTTGCTGAAGGATTACACTGGCAAAACCAACTTCTTTTACATCTGCTCCTCTAATGAAGTGTCCAGGGTGTGTATCCAAACAAAACCAACTTCTTTTACATCTGCTCCTCTAATGACACACAGATGAATGCAACCTGGTGTCAAAATGCCGCTTTGGTGTAGTTTTAGCTGTATAATCTAAATTATGAACTAAATTCGTCTTCAACATCCACTTGGCTACATGACCTGCTGACTGTTAAAAAGTCACCGACTAGCTCTCTGTAAACTGACTAAACTCACGAGCAACAAATGTTGGTAAATAATTGCGGCTGCCGTCCACGGTGTATTAAATATAGTAGGTGCGTGTAGTCTATCACCCTGATAGTACGTAGGCAGAGACGGCTGAGGCACGGTTCGAGCGGTCTGCTCGCACAGGGCCTCAGCCGTCAAAAGGGCCCCATATTAGTCAAATTCACAAACTTCGACGCAGTAAAGCGTCGAAAACAAAGTGTCAAAAAATATATATCGACGCTTTTTAGCGTCTGGAAATACTATCTTGACGCTTCTCAGAAGATATAGTTGATGCTTTTAGGCGACATATTGACGCTTTTTAGCGTCAGAAGCTACATATTGTCTCTTTTTTGCGTCAGAATTTATAATAAAGGGTTTTTTTTGGGCCTCAATTTTAACTAATGCACATGGCCCTGTGGACTCTAAGCCGTCCCTGTACGTAGGAGAAGAAAATAAAATTTCCCATGTGAGAAATGAAGCCTAGAAGCAGTACGTAGTTTGGTAGCTATATAAAGGGCTCTTATGATTCTTCAATATTGTGCCCAACTTCATCTTGAATCAACTAGCTAGTACTCCGTAGTAAGCAAAGAGTGTACGCGAGTGTTGTAAGAAAGAAGTGTAAGAAATAGTGAGTAATAGTTGTGTACTATTTGTGTACTATTGAAATAGGAGTGTTCTATTCGTTTAGTTGGTGTAAGTTTACGTTAAATTTCTCACTTGTTCTTTCTTCACTCAACTTCCTTTTATACATTCTTTTAAATGTACATGCATGGTCATATCATCGTACTTTAATACTAAGTGCGAAAATAAATTATTGCCGAGATATAATTCATTCAAGTTTTCTCGAAAACTAATTCCACCCGTTTGCAGTAAATATTCCGTTCTTCCTTACCAACCACACGACATTTATTCTATTATTTTAATGATTATCCCCAATCCAGGCATGCCTAACAATTGACACCCCTTGTAAAGAAAAAATTTGCTTGTATCAATGGTCAACCTCAAACTTAACCGAGTAAGAGCATCAGGCTTACTCATCAAAGGACGTGACATGATCTGTCTCAAAGAATAAGCCCGACGGTGAACCACTAGGCAACAGTGCCAATCTCACTGGGGTTTGCACGCCTTCTTCCACTGATAAGATGCCAGTATTGGTATTGATATCAGTCTTCACAAATCCTGGACAAACGCAATTGATTATGATTGAGGGATAATTTCTAGCCAACACTCTTGAGTATGCATTTAGAGCTGCTTTGGACACAATATATGCAACCCAGGTACGGGACCATCCTTCCGCGGGGTACAAACCATTTTTAGGATCTCTTATGAAATCCGCTACAATTTCATTCACTATTTCACTATCATTAAGATCTCTTTGGAAATCCGCTACAACTTCATCTACTATTTCTTCCGTAAGGTTGTTGGCATCGCCTAGGATTGCTCTGAATCTCTCATTTGATATGTGCTGATAATCACAAAATTTGAAAAATAAGTAAAATGGAGCACAACGTACTTACGTACACTGACGATGAAGATTGGCATATGATATTTATATTGCAATGCCAATGTGCACCTTACGTAACATGGCCCAAAGAAAACTTGTATTTGAAGAAGTAATATAGTGAATTAAGTTAATGAGTGATCGAGCAATACCTTTAGCTTTCCCAGGGCAGAGGAAATGCTAACAATTCTAGGAGAATCAGACAACTGGAGCAAAGGAAGTAAGGTCTCAATAGTTCTTTTGACTCCATAATAGTTTGTTTTTAAGCAATCTTCTGCTAACTCACGAGTTCGCTGTTCCATCTTTTCCAAATCAGCCTGTACTCCTGGCTGCATTAGTAGGTCATAGATCCTTAGACATATAAGGATTGTGACTTCATAGGCGAACAGTGTAACTTAACGCGTGACAATATATACGAGGCAAGAAACTTACAGTGCCAAAGCCTGATGCCCTCAAAGCTTCGAAATCATGAGTAACAGTTCCCCCAATCCCTGCATTGTTAATCTACCACCGAAAAATTAATCTTTTACAAGTCACTAGCAGTTTTCAAGCAGAGGAGAGTAAAACTTTTAGAAACTTATACTGCATGAGCAGGATTTATCCGCAAATGATACTTGTAAAACGATGTCATACCAGAATATCAAGGGTGCCAAACTTGGCCTTTATAAAATCACCAAGAGAAGCAATACTGGTGGAATTCGTAACATCAACCTGATGAAAATCTAGGTTGTCAGAACTGATGCCAGATTGCTTAAGAGTTTCAACAGCTGCTCTGCCTCTTTTTTCATCTCTAGCTGTTAAAACTACGACAACACCCTTGGAAGCTAGCTGTTTGCATATTTCTAGTCCTATTCCTTTGTTTGCTCCTGTGACCACTGCATACCTACGGACCAAAAGAGACTGTCCTGTGAGTTTTTTTTTTTGGCAGTAGTTCTGTGAGGCAATTGTACATTTGCAGTGCAGCCTCCTCAATTTGTGGAGAACACACACTTTCAGTTCTTAAGATTTGGGCCTCATTCTTACCTGCCTTCATGACTCTTTTACAACCAAAAAAAAAACTCCCAATTGAAAGGGAGTTGCTCAATTTGTAGATTCTTACCAGCCTTAAAGATTCTTTTTTTTAAAAAAAAAACTCCCAACTTTGAGAGGTAGTTGCTCAATTTGTAGAAAACACACACTTTCAACACTTGAGATATGGCAGTATGGCACTCATTCCTACTGGCCTAAATGACTTTATTTATAAAAAAAACTCCCAACTTCACCAATGATGAGAACATTCCCACAACCTGATCAAAGTATATACTCGGTATAATTATTTCAATAGATAAGATGTTTTTAACTTATCATATATAGTACGTTTTGTAGAAAAGGGTGAACATATGCAGAAGAAATTATTAGTGGTGTCATGGTGTGAGTACCTTCTCTTTGCAAGAAAATCGGTTGAGTCAGCCATTGATCACCAAAGGGGCACGTAAATTAATTAAGTAGAGCAGGAAAGATGCAAGAATTATGTGTAACACAATCAGCTTATTGTTGTTGTAATTTTGGCTCCAATAGTGTTTGCACTTTGCTACCTGTGTAGGTGCATGTAGCAACTTCAGGTATATGTGGACTGACCCGAACTCCCGATTAGGCATTTGTCTCCAGTAGAAATATTCATAAGTAGTTAACTCATTCTACATTTGATAGAGACAACGAGTGGTCTTTTGAATTTACTAAAATGATAAATAGGGGTAAGGTATTCACCAAATGGCAAACTCCCAAAAAAAAACACCACGTTGAATTGACAGTACTTGCAATTTCTCCAAAGCGGCACTGGTTCAACTTTTATTTTTGCTCAATTTTCATCAACTCGACGACCAACGGTTTGGTTGTTTGAGTAAAACATTCGAGGGGTCTTTTAGGTTATTCTGTTCGTTTGTCAAATACCTGAATTATGCTGTAGCGAACTTTTTTTTGGTTTCAAATCTTTCAAAGTTTACTCAGCAACTTTGCCCATAATAAGCTCCAACTTCTTAAAACGGTATAATAACCCATTATTTATAATCGATCGTTACATTGGTTAACAAGAAAACAAAGAAATTAAGTACAAATTATCTACCATTACTTTTAATGTATGTGATCAGTTTGCAGGTAGTCATTCTTGGCACCCCAACTCTCCTGAGTCATCAAGATGCAATTTTCCCCATAAATCTCCAACTTGCAGTTAGGCTGCCAGAAGAACACTTCACTCAAATGGCGAGACTTCGTTGTTCATGTAGAATAGCCCAGAGGGTGAACCGTGAGGCAGCAATGCTAACTTCGTGATACGCTCTCCGCCTACTTCAACTGATAAATACCCAGTATTGTTGTTGATATCTGTTTTCACAAAGCCAGGGCAGACACAATTGATGATGATTGATGGGTATTTTTTCGCCAGAATTCTAGTATAAGCATTTAGGGCGGCCTTTGACATGGTGTAAGCTGGCAATAAAAACGGCCATCCTTTATCTGCAATAGCGCCATCCTTTAAATCTATCAGGAACTCATTTAGAAGTTCATCCACTCTTTCTTCTGTAAGTTCTTCAGCATTTTGTAGAACTCCTTTCACCCTCTCGCTTGGTATATTCTGTTAAACAAAAAAACAACGCATAACAAATATAACCATGTAATACAAAATAAAACATGGAACTTATCTGCATGAGGAGCCTAGGTAAATGCTTCTCGTAGTCCTAGACTCCTAGGAATGGTACTTGTTGTATATGTTGCTAGGCCAAATGATCTAGGCTGATCCTTCTGAAATTCCATTATTCGTTTGATGAAGAGAGTGGTCTTTTTTTTATTTCTTTCCAAACTCGCATAATACTTAAAGCAGACGAGATTAAATGAGGCAAGGCAACGTACTCCAGATTTGCAAATATGACTACAGATGTATAATACTTTTTCATTGGTTTTGGGTCTGCCTAATCTGAGTCTGAGGTATAATAGAGTGTTTGTTTGCTAGTTAGTACGCTAGAGGTTCGAAATCAGCCAAAAAAACAAAGCTTGATCTGGTGAATTGATACTTTAGTACTTCACACTTTAAAAATGCCAAGTTTTATGGACGAAATATTTTTACTGGTAAGAAGTTTTGCGTCAGAGCTCAGTGCAACAGATCACTTCCGGGGGATGGGGTGTCATCAATCAGGTTTACTTACATTAAGCTTTCCTGCACCGGAGGAGACATTGACAATTCTTGGTGAATCAGATAAGAGGAGAAGAGGAAGTAGCGCCTCTGTAGTTTTTTTCACACCGTAATAGTTTGTCTTGAGGCATTCTTCTGCCAGTTCATAAGGCTGTGTCATAAACTTCTGTGCCTCTGGCTGCAAAAAATTTCAAAACCAGTGGTTAGCCTTATTGATGAGCCAAAACAATGTTTCATCACTTTCATGCAAGCCTGGAGTTAGCTCGCTATCAATATCGACTGACTGATGCTAGATACACACTAACACTCCAAAGTTAGAAGGAACAACACATGCTTTCTGTGATGACACAGCCTAAACATGCATTGACAAATGATTCTGACTCCATTGGCATCAGTGTAGGTATTTACTATATGCAACCTAGCCTAATTTTGACAAATACTTGTTTGACAGCATCATTAACAGAGAATTCCAGTCATGCTTGCTGAGTTGCTGTTACTTCTTTTGTGTGCAATATGAGGGAGACAGCCCAACTAGACTACCAAGAAACTATAGAAAAGAAAACAGAGGAAAACTAGAACCGTTCTGTTGGTTTTGTACAACTGATTATGTCCCCCTATTATGCAAGGTTGATTCAATTAGATGACCTATAGGTCTTTCTGCACTACAAAACTTCCTTTGGCATATTCAAGTAGTACGAGTAAGAAAACTTACATTGTCAAACCCTGCCTTCACTAAGGCATCAAAATCGACAATGGCTCCGGCGATGCCTGCATTGTTTACCTACAAAAGCCAAAAGTATAATTTGTCCAAGACCATTATGGATGCCTTGTTGTCCTGCCTCTCTTTCCACTCAAATTATTGCCTCAAAACGTTGTATTATACTTTGATATTCAACAGAAAAAACTTTGAGAGTAGGAAATTTCTGTATGCAAACTCAGCATTCACAGACAACCACTCTAAGATTACCGAAAAAGCGTGTTGAAGAACGTGAGATGCGTACTAACAGACGTTGGGGCTAAAATAAAATATGGGAAAGAAACAAAATACTGCAATTAGTGAACAAAAAATTTCCATGAAAAGACTTATACAAGAAGTGATTATATTTATATATACCAGGATATCGAGTTTGCCAAATTGGGAATTGATAAAATCTGCAAGAGAAGCAATAGTGGTGGAATCTGTGGTATCAAGTCTATGGAATTGGAGATTGTCAGAACTAATGCCTGCATTCTGAAGTTTTCCGAGAGCTTCTTTGCCTCTCTTTTCATCTCTGGCAGTTAAAACTACAACCACACCCTGTGAAGCTAGCTGCCTGCAAACTTCTAGCCCTATTCCCTTGTTTGCTCCTGTGACCACTGCATACCTACAATGCCAAGAAAGGAAAGAAAAAAACACTTAGCTGAAGGATGATAACTGAAATGGTCAATGAGTTTGGTGTAGTAGGTTCAGGGGTGGGGTAAAACCTTTTCCCTTCAAGGAAAGACGGAATTTCAGCCATTTTCGCACAGGAATGGCAACAACTAGCAACTCAATGGTATAGAGTGCATATATCTAATTATAAGACGGAAAGAAGCAAGCTTCCAGGTCCATCTACCACTTCTGAACGGTCTACAGACTCCACACCATCAACATCAACATTGGCTTCACTGGTCAATATCTTTACACGTACAATGTTTAACTTGATTTCCACCTTCAGACGGCACACTGACACACACATCACACAAATACACAAACAGACAGGGAAGGGGGAAGAAAGAGAATAGTGATTGAGAGAGGTAAAGGAGGGACCATTGCACAAACCTTTTAATGCGAAGCCCACAAAAGTCTAATTTTGGCAAATCACGAAAATGATAGTTTCGGTGCTGAAATCAAAATAGAATAAAGGGGCTTCTGCATTGTCCTGCGGTCTTCATCAACTGCTATTTGCCAAGGGAGGAGAAATATTGGAGGGGAAGGTCAAAAAAACTAAGAAGTCACAGCCGAGTTCCAGTTTACACTAGCAGATATTTTCTTCACCGCAAGGCAATTGTAATATTCAAGGACTATAGAGAGGATAATATTCAATTTGGTTTCCAATATTCAAGCATCCTTCTTTCAAGATTTATATTCGAAGAATAAATATTTGACAATATCAGGAAGTAAAATACACTGCATATTCTGGTCCTTGAAAAAACAAACCACTTCATGGAGACCAGATTCTGAGAAAATTACTCTCAGACAAAATCTAATATCAGCATATATTCGTCAAGTGCCACGCTAATGCAGCTACGTCAAAATTTTCGTCAGCATCCAATTACATTTTCCTTTAATATTTTTCAATATTGAGTTTCCCCTTGAGCAAAGTTTATAGTCCCTTGAGAAATGCACTGCTCGACAAATATAGCCTTCCAATAGTCCCTCAATTTTGGAGATATGCTAGTTCGCTGCCATCTTCATTTCTCATGAACGAGAGGACTGTAGACAGGAAACCACATACTTCGCTTCACGTATTCCACAGTCTCATCCTACATTAATCAGAAATGTACCAGTTACAATCAAAACGATAGTAATCACAGGATCCATAAAGTAGTTTGGAATAATGCATAGTGACTGAATAAATAGGATTCGAAGAACAAGCAGAACTTACAAGACCTCCCAAAAAAACTGAGAGAGAGAGAGAGAGAGAGATGTCTACGGTATTAGGCTAAAAATTCTTTTACCTTGGACATATTGCGGAGCTCTCTCGGCCCAACTTCACCATGACCTTCAGCCAAGTCTTCCACCACAGCTTCTCGTAATACAGCTGCTCCAACCTCTGCTGTAATGTTTCGTATACTACACAAGAACAAAAAAGGACGTCCAAGTATGAACTCACCCTCCATGTTCACAAATGCAATGCAAACCAAAAGGTGTAGACCATAATTCATTTCACAGTGAAAACAACATGGCTTTTAGGAAGATTACACATTTGGGTGCAGTATGAAGCATGATATTTGCCACTTGCTATCAGCAAAAGTGCAATAATAAAAATAGGAGCACAGATTACAAAACAAAAGGGGAAACAAGGATAATGAATTTGCCGACTGTATCAGTCCAAAAAGAGCAGAAAACCAGACAGTCACAATCTTCAGCTTGTCAGTGTCACCCTCACAAATCCTCATTCAAATCAAATCTAAATTGGCAACTTCAAGAAAGTAACTAAACATAATAAAGCAGCTGATTAGCCATATCCACATGGAGACCCACAGTATATTCAGTGACATGCTTATATTATTCCCCTTAAAAGAAAAGGTATTGGGGTGCAGGCAGGCTATCAGATCATATCATGTTTTCTTCACCTAAAAAATAAATAAATTATGCAATGCTTACCAGTCAACTGACGGAAACAGAACGCCTCTTTGGATTTCCTCCTCACTCATGTAAGAAGCAAGACTGCATATGAAATAGAAAGAGAAACACATCACATTATTCATCCATCGGTATACAACATACTCAAGTACATCCATAAGTAAGTTGTAATGCCATTCTGTATAAGCATAGGCCTCAGAGGAATGGAAATGAGAGGCAGTTTTCTCTCAGGTTTAGTCTAACCAAATGATGAAAGATGATGACAAGACTAACAAAACTCTAAAAAGGTTCAACCGTACAAGTGGAAATGCAGGAATTACTGTCAAAATAAGATAAGTGGCAACAGAAGCTATATCCAATTTCAACCTAACAGTTAGTAAGACCTCCATAAAGCAGATCTAGATACACAACATACAAAGTTAGTTTTAGCAACAATGTTTGACTAGCATATACACCCTCCGTTCACAATATTCTTCCCACTTTCCATTTTGGTTTGTTTTATAATGTTATTCCCATTTCCTTTTTTGCAAGAACAATGTCTTTTTTCTCTTAAATTTGCGCAAGATAAATCATGCAAGAAAACGTCGTGAAACAGAGGGAGTATATCGTGTTGTCAAGAATGCCAAAGCAGCTACTGATTCCAGCAACTAAGCAATAAAGGAACAAACAGAACAACGCAGGACAATAGGAAGATTGATCAGTGATCATAAGTGTGGTTGTTGCATTTCAGCTACTATTGATATTTTTGTCATTAACGCACTCCCAATACAACTATTGAAAGTTGGAAAAAGAAAAGCGGACGCAGACCCGGGGGGGTGGGGGTGGGGGTGGGGGTGGGTTATTGCTGAGAAGTAGTGAACTTGCGGTAAAACAAAGCTAAACAAGTGAAGTAGCAACTAATTCTAAGTGAAACGGAATTGAATCTTTCGTTACCATTCAGCAGCTGCTTGCAACATTTCATCAGTAATCAGGCGAGCACCAGAGAGCAAAGCTCCCAAACCAATCCTGAAATTAATAAAGTTCAATAAATTTCTCTTCTGAAAAGTTATCATTCCTGTACATAGTGTCTATATGCTTATAGACAACGATGGCAAAAAACCAGGCACATACCCAGGAAACAAGTACATGTTATTCGCCTGATTCACATGACCCACCTTACCATTCCCTGCAAAAAAGTCATCAACACTCATGACAGCTGAATTTATATTCCAACCGTCCAGGCAATCGAAACTCTATATGTAGACCCACACAGCCAATCCGAAGAATCGTAGTTAGATTTCAAAACTAAATGGTACATACCAAGGTCTACATTCTGGAAAGGACTTCCACTAGCAAAAACAATATTCTCTCCCGCATGTTTAAAAGCATCAGCAGGAGTGCATTCAGCTGTTCAGCAACCAGTTATACCAGTAATTTAATAAGTAACTTAAACCAGAATGAGAGAAGGCTATTTGACTCCATGAGGATGACTAACCATTCAGTGTGGGATTTGACATGGCAAAAATAGCAGGTCTAGGGCAATCTGATTCTCGCATGGCCTTCAAAACCTGACACAGCAACAAGGATTCAAAAGTGACATGAGGAAGAGAGCCTAACCTCAGAACTTTGAGATAAATGATTGAAACTTCAAGACCAATGCATGTGAACAATGACCATACCAACAGAAAGGAATAGATTACAGAATTGTTTGAATACAAGTAGTTCATGCAGACACTTCAAAAACAGAAACACCCCACAGGAAATTTGGAAAATCTTTTCTTTTTTGATAAGAAAAAATTGTATTAATAGAAGAGGACAAGCTGTCCTCAAAGAGAATTGTTACAAATAAGACCAATTCCTTTGCAATATACTCAAAGGTGTGTCTACAAAAGCCCCAACAGATTTTGCCCACAGGAAACCAAGAAAAATAACTCAATCCAAAAGTTTGTTATGGAAAATTCTTAAGATCAACAATCAAGGATCAGCCCACAAATACAAAAAGAAAAAGGAAAACAATATGATACTTACCTCTTCACTAAATATGCCACCAACTCCAGACAAACCGAGAAGCACATCAGGCTTCACGTTTTTAACCTGAGAGGTCATTGGTTCACAGCCGATACATCAGAAAATAGAGCCAATATAAGAGAAAGAGTCGACTATAGAACCCTTCATTTTTTGGCCTAACTTCACAAATGACATTTTGCACTATTGCAGCCGAATGGCAGCAAGTGATAATTATACAATTTTGTCAAGCACAATTATTACCACTTCTAGGAGACTAGCCCCTTCCCTAAGGCCGTCATTTTCTCCCGGGCATTTAGCAAAGGGTGCAGCAGCTGGATCTAAGTTCTTTCTCTCTATAGTAACAAGTCCCTGCAACACATTAGTTGCAATCAGTTGTAGTTACATTGCTTGGCTGACATTATTTCTCCAATTGACCGAAAATGTAGTCTACCAATTTAAGGTCAGATTATATCAACATTTTTATACAGTTTAAAGAAATTATAGAAAGGCCAAGAAAAAGAGTAGAAATCAGAAAGACAGCAGATATTGAAGTGCAAGAAGATCATACATCCTTATCTATTAGATAAAACTGATGCTTGTCAGGTATTCCATTTGCCCCAGCCATCCTAGAAACTGCCTTCACAGCCATATTGAGGACACCAAGCCCAGCACTGAATACCACATCAGAAGTTTCAGATACAAGCAAAGATACAAAACTCCACCACCACAGTGACTACAAAGGTTTGTCGGGGGGGTGGGGGGGTGGGGAGGGGGTGTTTAGGTGATGTACCTCCCAGCTCCAGCAACTACTATTTTCTGCTTCACAAAGTCAGTCAAAGGTCGACCCTGTGCTCTCACAGCACCGAGTAAGCCAGCAAGGGCAACACCAGCAGTACCCTATACAAATGTCACGAGAGCAAAAGTACAGCCATGCTACAAGCATATTAACATATAAACAAAAAGTACCCATAATGAACGTTATAAAAAGCTGACCTGGACATCATCGTTGAACATGCAAAATCTCTTACGATATCTTTGTAGAGTTTGAAAAGCCCATTTCATTTGGAAGTCCTCAAACTGCGAAAGACTCTCATTAGTAACATCTCTATACAGAAGTTTGAGATGTTGTTCAAGATTTTGGAAAAACAAACCTGCACAATAGCTTTGGGCCAACGTTTATGAACAGCTTCCATGAATTCATCAACTATTGATAGATACTCTTCCCCTTCTAACCTAGGTTGTCTGAGTCCCAAATCTGCCAAAAATTTACAAGACATGACTCCATTGAAGCTGCATAATAATTCAGTGACTACTTTTCACAATTGCAGTATCAATTGAACTAAAGAAAGTGAGCTTACAAGTACAATAGGAAAGTAAGAACTACAGTATACAGAGAGGATAAATTGGATATCACAACAAGTCTGGGCCAAATTTACAGAAGTTGAGACATTGCAGAGCTCAGTTCATGATGGGTAAGGTAATAGAAAACAAACATGCACTTGGCTTGCAACAAAACGCTTACTGCAAAACGAGGGATACAGAGATCAAAGGATATATTACTTACAGAGACGATCTTCAAGAAGCTTTTGGTTGTTAGTACCCATATCTAACATAACTGGAAGTACCTGCAAGAAATATTAAGTTAGGATAACTTCCCATAGCAAAGCAAAACAGAAACAGAACAGCACTTGTATAATAGTCCATACTCTCTGTGGGTTCATCCCTGCTGCAGCAACATATATATCAAGCTTCCCAATCGGTATGCCAATGCCTTGGACTCCAAGGTCTCCTAAGCCCAAAATGCGACTGCCATCTGTGACAACTATCATATCAACCTACAGATTAAAAATTGATGAGTTCCCAGACTCTAGCAACATGTACTTCATCCTGTTACTATACTTATTATTCAACATTACACGGAAGTGAACCTATTGAATGATTAGCTAAACAAAAATGTAGCTGTGTCTATTATATATCCAATATTTCGTTCAACGAGGTATTATCTGAAATTCTGAACAAATCGTGCATGTCCACTTCAAATGATATGTTGATGTAGTGAATTAAAGCACATACAAAATAAATGATACGAGTAGTATTCTACCACAACAGCTTTGCAGAGCACAGTTTTGAACACAAATTCAGTGAAGATAGTAAAATAACGGGAAAAAGGACATACATGCTGAGCTGGCCAGTTGTAGATCATGGACATCATCTCTCCTTTATCCTTAGCGCTGAAATACATTCCACGTGGACGTCTGAACAAACCAGAATAATTTTGACATACCAGGCCTACAGTTGGGGTATATATAATGGGAGCGAAGTCTTTGATGTTATCAATAAGGACCTGAATTCAATCATTGAATAATCTCAGACAAAAACTGTTCCAAATTGTTGCTCAAGGCATTCAAGTACTTACTCTGTAATATAAAGTCTCATTCCTGTCATGAAGTCTGTTCAGGATCCTCCACTTTGCCAACGAGACGGTACTTTCCGGCTGGCCAAGAGTATTTTTCTCCAATGATCGATATGATTCCACTGTGATCCCACAAAACCAACATGAAATGTCAGTATAGTAAGCTTAAATAATTCAACCAATCTGCATTGAAATCTGATAAGAAACATCAGATAATAATAACTGTTCATCAGATACCCTATAATTCAGTCTATCAAATACTCTCAAGCTGGTACATATTAATAAATTCCACATTTCCACTAATTCGTATCAAACACTGTAACATGACTAATAATTGGGGAATGACCATGTAGTCATTCATAGCAATAGTATAGTATCAACAGGCCTTGTAAGTAATCGTCCAACGTCAAGATACAAACCTAAGTCAGTTGTTGGCTATGGATTAGACATAAGTGTTAATCTTAAACCCACAGTCAATCACACAACCTGGCATCAGATAACCACTACTTATACTCATCATCCAACACTTCCAAAATGACATTCACTACACGACTGCTAAAGATTCAAGACACCGACAGACTAAAATGCAAAATGTAGTCTTATAGTTCTCATCAACAAGAAGAAACAGCACGTGTACCAGTACAACATACCGCTGAACAGAGATAATTCTCCCAACTCCCTCAGAGTCCTCTCACATTCAGCCAAATAACCGTGTCTAAATCCTAAAGTGACTTCTAAAAAAAAACAAACTCGAACCGAAAGTCCCAGTCGTTCTCTCTAACCAAACTCAACCGAAAGCTTCCATGACGGTCAATGTCGAATAAATTCAACCCCATACTAAAAATACAAACAATCTGAGATTCTCCTAGTACTTCACATTCTATTAATATCCGAAACTCGAAAACGCAAAAAAATACAGACACAGTGGAAAGATGTGCATTAGAGTACTCACTGAATCGGGCATATTGCTGCTCAAATGAGACAATGCGAGGTGGCAGGAGACCTCGTAGACCGAGACGATCTCTCTCAGTCAATGGAAACGCCGTGTCCTGCTCAAAGACAACAACAACAACTCAGCCTTTATTCCAAAACTGATCGGGGGTCGACTAACACAGACCAAAATCATTAAGATGTGATCCAACATTTTGTACCTTTTGACTTTTCAAACTCACTTTATTTATCAGTCATTGATTTATAATAATTCCTCACACACACATTATACATAAACTCAACATAACAAATGTTCAATTATGACATAACATTAAAAAAAAAGGAAAATAAAGAATAAAATGAAGGAGTGAGGATAGGACTGTTACCTTGTTAAACCAAGGATCATGTAGAATGTCGGCGCCACGCTTGTGGACCATACACGGCCCAGGTATCGTCGCCGGTGGCACCGCCGTTCCGAACCACCTTTGTTTACGTACACTCACCGCCGCCATAGATCGCGTCGCCTTCAACATTTTCCTTTTTTTTTATAAAATTCAACCTCACTCCCTGTCAACAAATCAAAAATTAAAAACAAAAACAAAAACGATTTTACTTATTTTATTTTGTTTAGTTTTATTTAAAGTCTTTACGCTTACAGTGTGTTTGGAAGGAGGAAGAGAGAGAGAGAGAGAGAGAGTGGAGTGGAAAAGATCGATCAATCAAAGGTGGTGGTAATATATAAAGAGTGATGAGAAATTGAGTTTTCTTTTTACCTTTTTTCTTTTTATTGATTGATTGGTGGACTATTTGACTTTTTGTAGAGAGAGAGAGGGAGAGAGGAAGAAATGAATTTTGGACTGTTTTTAATAGCCGCATATGATTTGTGCATTTATATAGGGTCGTGGGTGGGTTGGCCTATTGGTGTTTAGTGTTTACTGTTCAGACAAGTTGGGAGCATGGGTAGGGTATGGTAGGGTACTGACCGGGAATGTACGGGCAGGGAGGAAAGGGAATAATGATGAGACGGGAATGGTGACGAGGCTTGCCCGAGGGGGAAACGGGCAAGTGAGTGACTTGGATGGGGAGGGTATATGTGTCACTTTCGATTGCTTGTGTTATTCGTTTGTAATTGTCATCATGTACGTTTGTTTTGATTCGCACACAAAAAATTACTCATAAGTTTTTCCCTCAAAAAAATAAATTATATGTTCAATGGTAGGTGAAATTCAGAGTGTTACTTAAATGTGAAACGATTGGAATGTTAGTAAAATTTATTTAGTCGAAATGATGAAGTGTATTTGGAGATTTATGGTTTTTGTAATTGTGGTGTTGCATCATGCATCTATTAGTTTCATACAATGCACCAAATTAGCTTATTCTTTTGAGTATAAAAGATTTGTAAGTATAAGAAAATTGACACAAGTCATAATGTTAATTTCATTTGCTAAAAATATAATTAGTACATTCATATTAAAACTTTCATGAATGGTATGTGTTCAGTGCGGGAGACGAAGGGCCTACATCCACTCAAATATCCTCTCTATACTAATTAAGATTTTATTTTGTTCGTATGTAATGTTATAGTTCAGTTTTTTTACAATCCATTTTTATTTATAATTATAATTGTATTTAAATTTCTTCATTTAGATTTAGTATTTTTAATTATATTTTTTTTTCAATTTAACTTCAGTTGAGGTTCTTAAGTCGAACAAAACACACCCTAGGGTAAAATCTTCTCTAGTGCGATGGAGGAGAGATCCATCCTCATTGCTGCCCTCATTGTATTGGTGAAATGCAGGAGAGATTTCTATGGATTGACGTCTCATAAATTTACTTGAATGAATAAAGACGAGGCAGTATATATGGGCATTTAAGGTCCAGTGTCTCTAAAGTTGAAAGAATTATATTCATCTTTGTGATTATAAACTACAGTAAAATGGTTTAGAAAACCTTCCAATACTTAGTTTCTTATTTTTGGTGAAGTTGTTGGAAGTTAATAATTAATTGCAGCAAGCCAGCAATGCCTTTAGGGTCAATTTCGAAAACAACCTCTATGTTTCACAAACGGGGATAAGGTTGTGTACATCATGTCTCTCGAGCACCCCTATTGAATGGAGATGTACACTCGATTGTTGTTATTGTTGTAGCATAATGGGCATTTAAAATCAATGAAGGCAAGCTAAGGTAGTGACCAAAATAATTGATTTTCTGTATTGAAGAATTTGGTTGACTTTGGCCAACAGACGACCAAACATATATATTCACAAACTTGGCCATTGAGAAACAGAATGTCTAGCGGAGTAGCGGTCTAGCCACAACCAGTAAGCAAACACAACAACTCGATCGACTACTGAGATAGTCCTCAACTCCTCATGGAGCCATAGTTGTTTACTTGCATGAGGTAAAAAGCCATTAAATTGAGAAAGCATTCATTGTTGACCTATAAAATGTAGTGATGATGTACTACTACTGTACTACACATACGGTCCTGATTTATGAAGTCATACTTTTGGACGGCAATGATATACTGTGCGTCTGTGCCTGCTGTACTAAACTTGTACTAAACTACAGCAAGAGCGTACAAAACCAAATGCAACTAATTAAAGCAGATCAATATGAAGTTTGAACGAATACTCATCATCAGCGGGGAATAAGATACCATAAATGCTTCGTAAAACTAAAAAACAACGAAAGGGAATCCTTCCTTTTTTTAACACAAGCAGCATAAAATCTAATTTTTGACTCGCTAACGGAAGAGATTAATCCAGCAAGCTAAGTTTGTTTCGT
Source organism: Pharnaceum exiguum (assembly GCA_900322385.1). Lineage (NCBI taxonomy): Eukaryota > Viridiplantae > Streptophyta > Magnoliopsida > Caryophyllales > Molluginaceae > Pharnaceum > Pharnaceum exiguum. Next base: position 290,761 of record ONZK01000066.1, on the reverse strand, counting down.
TGGACCAGAAGAATTCGCTTTGTGACGAATTTGCTTCTTATGAGAAATGCATCTAGTATCTGGTATGAAAATTCGCTGTCATTGTTTCACTTCCCTATGGTATTTCTTACGCCATGATCAAATGAGAGCTTGCAACGATTGTTGGGACTTGTACGCCTAGTTAAGGAAATGATTAGCATTGTCAATTGTCGAATTATGTACATTCATTTTTAAAGTTTGTTGATGACACGTTTGGCTCTGGTTTACTCCATGAATATCTTATCCCCTCCATTTCAGTTATGTGTTTATGTAATTCTATAGAGCCTTGATGAAATTATAACTATTTTTTTTGTTATTTGTAGCATGCCTAACATCACTAAAATGTCAAAGAAAATTCAGCCAGTCTTCCGTGCACCCGGTGTATAGGTACACCGGGTGCCACGTCATCATTTTAAAAAAAAATTAACATGGATGACTAGTAGGCATTTTTATATGACTAATGACTAGTAGGTATTTTTATATGACTAATGACTAGTAAGTATATGACTAGTGAAATCTTTTATATGACTAATGTCTTCGAACTACCGCCTGACTTTTAGCCACTTATTTTTTTTCCTTTTTACTTTTGATAAAAAAAAAGTACCACCTATACAGGTGTACCCATACACCTGGTGTAGCTTAGACTAGGAGAAGAAAATTATACGAAAACGAACTAGCTGGCAGTAGTTCAGTTCACTAATCAAGTGATCCTCTAAATGGCCTTCTAAAAAAAAATCATATGACGCACGCAAAATCATCACAAAAAACTTTCATAGCAGTTACTATTTAATTTTTATTTTATGGTTATTTTTTTTTTTAACAAAGAAGAATCTAGCTTCTTTTTTTCTGCCCTCAGTCTTGTCTGTCTATATTCTTAAATCTTAATGTAGGAGCGGTGCGAAACTAGTGACACAGCAGAGTACCATCAGCCACAAAGCCAGTCTGAAAAAAACTTGGTAAAGGAAAAGGAAATGATTCCTTAAGAAGTTCGATCAACAAAATGCAAGGTATCATGTCAGGAAAATTTATGATGACGATCGAATAAATTCTGTCCCTGAATGGCTGATTCCTGCTGAAGGATTGATGCCTGTTACAGTATGTTCATTTGTATGATCCCAGATGTTAAAATTGTTTTGAATCAGTTCAGCCTTGTTTTGAGAAATTCCTATGGACCGTCCTTATGCTTCATTCTCAAAAAGCGAAATCTTTAACTGATCATATATATAGATTATCACAAAAAAGTAATGTGCAATTATATCTCATCCTCTCATATATGAAACGGGTATATAAATATTTCTCATAGATTATACTATGGGATTTCCATTAACAACCAAAAAAAACATGGGGGCTACTAGCTATGTGATGTCTAGTCTCATGAAGTCATTTTTGCCACCAAAATAAGTCATTTGATTACTACATTGGGGAAGTTTGCAAGTCGCCCACTTTTCCAATTATGCTTCGTCGCAGCGGCAGTTTTGGTCAGATATGAAGACACCTTTCTAATAGAATCTGAATAAGTTCTTAATAGTCTCAGTTCGTCCGTTTCTTAGGATGGGACGAAGTTATCACTTTTAAGACGTCTTTGGTGGCAGAACACTACTTATCTACTTTGTTTCAGAATTCTCCATCTCTAACTTTTGTTTGATTGAAAGAAAACTACTTCTTGTCCCCCAACTATATCTTACTGTTTCTAAAGAGCACAAAAGTAATCAGACCGGACAAAAAAAAAAGAGTCATGGACATTATTTATTTGTTCGACAAGCCATTCATTTTGCTCGAGCAGGAGTGCATGACCAAAGTGGCAAAGTATGCATCCATTTTCACAGAAGACACACAAACACAAGCATCCATTGATCCAAGCTTAATCCCAAAAAGAGCAAAAACTAGTATTTCAGTGAGGGAAGGACGTCAATTTAATCCCCCAAAACCCTCATGCAACCTTTCTGGTACCAGAACTCTCCCCTCGTGCATGATATGTTATCAAAAATACACTTCTCATAAAGCAGTAGCAAAATTGCATGATCCCACAGCCGAGGCAACAATAGCAATTCCAATCAGTCTTTTTGATGCAAACTTCCACTTTAAAATGTATATATAATACGACAAATTAATCATAATATCCATCAATTTCAATTTATTGAGAGCAACTCAAGGTGAGTACAAAAGCTACTCAATTCGTAAAGCAACAAAATGTATACAATACTGTTGCACTTCGAAAACGATAACAAACCACGACCTTTAACAGACTAACAAAATCAAGAGCGGCTTTCATATTCCTTGTTTCCAAAGTTCTTGCACCACATTTGAGAAGGAATAGGGCGCACGGGCTCGTGAGGTCGTTGCTGCAGAAAAAAGTCTTTGTCAGCATTTCTATTCATAGGGAGTATGACTATCGTTCTTCTTCTAAGCCAGCAATCAAGACATGAATAATATGGTGGAATAGCAGATAATAACCAACATTGACCAGAAGAAACTGAATATTTCATCCTTGCAGCACATAATTGCAAGGATGAGCAAAAGACTTGAACACCATGACAAGCTCATGTACACAAGATCATGCTTGCTTTCCTATCATTCTGATCAAGAACCAAGATTGGAACATGGCCGCAAGTTACCTCAAACAGTTGACCAATGTGATCACTCTATTTTCATGCCAAATCTTTTAACTGTTTAGTAATCAAACAAGAAAGAAAACACAAAGTAGCTGGGCTCATCATACGTCTTCTAAGTTCCATATCCCATACTATACTAGAAAACAAAAAGAGAGGAAAGCCACCCAAAAACTCTTCGAAAATGTGCTTCCTGATAAATTTGACATAGTCTTTACACTTATGCCTTTACCAACTCAATACCTTTCTTTTCCATGTACTCGATCGGCTTGATCTATCAATGACTAAAATTTCCCTTGCTACAATCTAGTTCAATATTGTCCAATTTTCACCAATTTCTCGTCCATAAGAACAACTCCAAACTAATTACCAGAGATGCAAAGAAGAGAGTAGAGAAGCACATTCCATTGGACAATAGTATAGGAAGATGACTTTGGATCTACTTACAGGCTTCTTTAATGACCAACTGACCAAGGAAGCAGGGAAAAAACAAACAAATAAAAACTATTTACAAGCATTGAATAACAACATATCACACCATCTACTTTTAAAAAAACAAGTATGAATACTATTTACACACAAAACCTGCAATTAAGTTTGAGAAAGCTGCAACGATTATAGGAATGGGATATCGAAGGTTAATCATAATAACTCAACATAAAAGGCTCACATTTCAATAAAGCTATATATCCTGTAAAGTGTAAACAGATTCCCAAAATTAAGAGAAGCAAGGGAGTTAATTGATACTAAGGAAACCCTAATTAATAGGTGTTTGGAACTTTTACGACCTAAACATATGTCAGCATCTTACTTGAAGGCATCTCACCCAACTCAGAAATATACAGCCATTTTCTCCACCTTTTAACATCTTACTCTTCTCTTTTCCCCTACAACTTACAGATACAGACCTCTTCTACGCACCCAAACCGAGCTCCCACAAAGGCCAAAGCCAAAGCTATTCGTTCAGAAAAAGATTGAGAATAGAGAAAAAAAATAACGAGGGAGCAGAAACAAGTATATTTATCTTCAAACTGAACTTGTTTACTGTTTTTGCCATAATTTCCACAGCAACCGAGAACTGAAGGAGATGAATGAACGTGCACTAATGTTTTGATGAAAGTCCCCCAATCGTCCTCTAGAAGTTGGTACAACATCAAAAGTAAACATATAGAACCCAGAACCAGAACAGTTCATTCCTGAATATTGAGTTGCCTACTTACCTAAACCTCACAGAAGTTTTGAAATAAATAAGTTTTAAGTTATACCAAAGGTCTCTCAAGCCAGGGCTCTACAAGCTTTATTGTCTCTCAAACCTAAGAGGCAAGGATGGCGCGTTTGAGTGCGAGTAAATCAATTACCAAAGCGACCTGCTGGAGGGAGGACAAGATGGATTAAGAATGAACGACTAGGAGATCCTCAAATTTACAACATTAACAACTACAAGTAGAAGGCCCCCAAACGTGAGGTGAAAATCATTTTAGACCCTAAAATTACCCCATGACCATCAATGCAGCATTGAGGCTAAAATCTAAAACACAGATCAACATGTTTCACAGGGTCCTGATTTTAAATCACTACAATTGAGACACACACCGTAGCTCACTCAGCGATTCTAAACCAAACACATCGTGTCAGACGGAATCAAACTACATTATGCTCCGCTTGGGTTCTGGTATTTTGATTTCAAATCTAAATTTGGCTCAAATCATGGCCTTGAAAACTTCATAAATTTGGATTTGGATTTGTATGTAATCCAACTCAATTTAAAGTAGTACCATTTCGTGAGATTTCAAATGCAATGAAAATCCATGTAATTTGAAATCAACTCTTCCCTATTCACTCTCTCTCTCTCCTCTCCAGCCACCACCAACCTCCGCAGCCACTATACCACAACGCTCCCGCCAATCCACCGCCAGCCACCACGTGGGCCACTTGCATAACTTCATCTCTTACACATTCGCCTTCACTAAACCCCATTTCTCTCTCCAACAATATATTTAGTTGGTGAAATACAAATTCGATATCCCAATTGATCCCAAACATTGAATTCGAAAATCATATCATGATTTGAAATAAAGAATTTGAAATCAAATACACAAATCCAAAGACAACCTAAAGTTGATAAATCACATTTGGCTTAATTCTTTTCCTATCTAATCTCGTCATCATTTGATCCCAAGTTAACTCTCTTTGTAGACGAAGGGTCCAATATGTTTACAGAGATATTCGCAATTCGCAACAAACAGCACTAGCACTAGAACTCACTTCCATCCTATACAAACCCTAAATCAATATCGTATAAATAATCTACTTAAAAGAAAAAAAACACTTCTCTCACGATCACATATTCTCCCCCCCCCCCCTCCCCTCCGAACACACCC
>ONZK01000066.1:211687-229213 GCA_900322385.1 Pharnaceum exiguum | reverse complement strand
TGATGTCAAACCAATCTCTCCGTGTCCGCGAATCCGCAGCACAACACCTCGAAGACCGACACTCCGACTGGGCGTACTCTACCCCGGTCGTGTCCCTCGACCTTTTATGGAACACCATCTTCGTTTGTACTTCCATCGTCATCCTCTCTCTCTCCTCCGGGGAGCTTTCGTCTGTGCCGCTTCGGCTTTGGATTGTTGGGTATTGTTGTCAGTGTTTGCTTCATATGGTTTGTGTTTGCTCTGAGTTTAAGCGCCGTCGTGGTGGGAGGGTGGCAGCTGCGGTGGGTGGAGGTGGAGGATCGAGTGTTGGTGGTTGGACTGGGTCGGTGGGGAGTTTGACTGGGAATGAGAATGAGAGCTTGGTTAATGAGAGCTCTTCTTCGTCGTCTTCGGCTAGTGATTTTGTTCCCTATGTTGCTGACCGTCGTGAGGATGAGGATGAGACTAGGTATAGATAAATGAATGAAATGAACTTTGTTGAAATGAGATGATTTTTTGGTTTTTTGTTTGTTTTATTTTATTTTTGATTGTGTGTGGTTTGTGTTGTGTTGTGCTATGATATGTGAGTTTAGTATGCTGAAAGACTTGTGTGAAAGGGTTTTATGTATACAGCTTATGCGGAGACTCTCATTGGGAGATTCATCCACCACAGCAGGTGTGCGACCCGGGTTGGGTCCGGATGTCGTCCGGAGCATAGCTTCGGTGAACCAGGCAGGCAGTCAGTAAAAAAAAACTAGTATCATAGATAGACACATGTTTTATACTATAAAAGTATTGAGAGTGTAATTAATTTATTTGGATTTTGGGGGAGATGAAGATGGTAATATGTCTTGCTTATGATCTTAGTTATTTGTGTATCAGTGTATGTATGCATTTTTGGCAATACTAGGTGAAAATGATGTTGTTGCGGTTATTGTTGTTGACGAATTTTTTTAATTTTATTTATAGAAATTACTGCTTGTGTGATTGATTTACTTCCTTAGGTACAATATATGCTACTAGGAAATCTTGTGAAGGTAGAATTAGGTAATTGTAATGAGAAGGTGTAGAACTAGAAGCGATGAAGAGAAAGAAGAGTGAGTGAAAGCTGATACTACTCTTATGTAGTATTGCGTCGTGCCAAGGACTCTAGAGTGAGAATTTTGATAACAGTGACTGAGTGAGTGAAAGCTGAGAGTACTCTTTTGTAGTCTTGCGTCGTGCCAACGACACTTTAAGAGTGAGAATTTTGATAAGAGTGATTGAGTGAGTATACAGTAGTAGACTCGTGGAGCTTAGTTTGTCAGCCTCACCTTCAGCCACGGGGTAAATTCTTTATGGGAACTGGTTTGGGAGAGTATGTAATTGAAGCTAAAGTCTAAGGTATAGATATTGGAGGATTAGCATCTGTGTGTAACTTTGATGGTAAAGTTAAGGCTGCCCAAATTGGATGACGAGGAGGACAAGTGGACTTTACTGGTACGATAATGTGAAATGTTTCGATATAAAAGTGAAGTAGAATTGATGGGGAAGTAATGCATATTTGCAATTTGTCGATGTCTTTTTTTCCTTTTGGTGAAAGATAATTGTATTTCTTTCATGGGATTGATTAGATTTTGATTACCGATTTATTGGCACTTTTAGACGAGTGAAGTTCGGCTTATGGGAATTATTCAATAACTTGTTCAAGATGTTTGTGGCGCATAGTATGCATGGTGATGCTCGTACTGTCCAGTAAGAATCTTGATTATGGTGGTGTTCTTTTAAAATTGGTTTTAGAGCGGTTTGAAATGATATGGACGACTGTGGAGTCGGGTTTCTTTTGTTAGGGAAATGTGATCCGGAGAAGAAGTGACGTAGCTGTGCTGAATGTTTGATTCTATCCTTAACAGCAGTCTGTCTTAGTAGTATTGTGGTGGATAGTAGCCTACGTTTGCTTTTTTCTATGTGTTAAACTGAATGATGTGCATTTTTCATAGGTTTCTTTTAAGAAGTATTCTGGAGTAAAAGTAAAGATTAGATTTGGAAGCTGGTGTAGGACAGGTTTGCATATATTTCCACAGCAGCAGAGCATCTATAAAAGGTGATATGTATAGGAAATATAGGTTGTGATGGAGTGGTTCTGAAATGAATGCGAAACTGTATGCATTTTGCATGGATTATGCAGTGTTTCCCCTTTTCCAAAGGAAAGGGGCGGTAGTAATGCTTCGATTGGAATTATGGCGATGAATCAAGGATTAGGAAAATGATTCCATTGATTTTCACTTGTACAATTTAGGTAATTGATGAGTTTACTCTTGGAGTTAATACTGGAGAAGGTAAAGAATGTTGACTCGTTTACAAGTGCTGACCTTTTGATGCGTGTGTGATTGCATTGTCATCTGATCGGTGCAAGCTTCTTCTTCTTCCTTTTCTCCTGCCTTCTGCATGCAATTGGAAACAAAGATACTATTTATCATCATAGTAATGTCTATCTGCTTCCCTACTGCATGTCATAATTGTCCTAATGAATGGTTATCTTGTCTCTGTGATGTGGGTTGGCAGTGTTGCAAAGCATCTTGAGTCTGCAAACACAATGTTCTCGTTTATTTGGTGGATCATTGGGTTCTATTGGGTATCTTCTGGTGGGGAAACATTAGCAGCTGATGCACCCAAGCTATACTGGTAATTCCTTCCATTATTTTGTCTTTTCTTTTTCATTATTTGCTGCTGCTTTCAGTTACGTCGGGGGTTTTTTTTTTTTGGTGAATCATTGTTGTAATTGTCACTCACACTTTGTTGTTTTCACAGGCTCACTATTACTTTTCTGGCATTTGATGTGTTCTTTGTTGTAATCTGTGTTGCTGTGGCTTGCGTAATTGGCATTGCTGTCTGCTGTTGTCTTCCGTGTATCATTGCAATTCTATATGCTGTGGCAGATCAGGTTGGCTATTTGCATGTCATTCTTATCTATAGCTATCTAAAAAAAGCGTTTAAGTACCATTTCTGATACCCTTAGTTGTTTACTTCATGGCGTGATACCAACAGGAAGGAGCAACTCGAGAGGATATCGAGAGGCTGCCAAAGTACAATTTCAAGCCGCTAGGCAATTTTAAAAAAGAGAATGGTGAAATACAGGAATCTTTTGGGGGAATCATGACTGAATGTGACACAGACACGCCCATTGAGCGTGCTCTTTCTGCAGAGGATGCTGTAAGTCCTTCGACCATCAACTGGATACAGTCGTTTATTGTTTGCCTTGTGCAAGCAATTAGTTTATCCTTTGTAATTGAGCTCTAGTCTGAAGTTTTCAGGCTGTCTTTATATTTTGGGTTTGTTATTTAACTTTGCTTCCTGATGAGGTCTCGATGGTGAAGTCCGAAGGCTGCTCAGTGTTAGCTGCTGTAGTAGACACCCCTCATTAGTCTTTTTTTTTAAAAAAAAAAATAAATCCTTTTAGCATTTTTACTATTTTGAGGGTTGAGAGGAATTATAATTCTGTTGAGTAGGATTGGACTGGATTTCTTTTGTTAGGTTCTGGTTGCTTATGGTCTACTTACCAATTTGGTTAAAGAAGAGAAGACTGTGTGGATACAAAAATATTTTGTGGACTTTTTGTCCGGGACCAGGATTTTGAGTGAGTACAGAAATGGTGGACTTTGATTAGTGGTACTCTTTCTGATAAATGTTAGAATTAATGGTACTTCTCCTGGCTCACGTGTATTTTGTTCCTGTGATCAACCAGGATATGTTGAAAGAATCATTATGGACTGATAGTTATGTGTCAAGTGCCTTTGTTATAGGCTCTATTTGAGTAGTTCATTTGCTTAACAAGTTCAAGAGATCTTTAACCAAGCAGTGAACACATGAGTCTTTTTGGTCGATTTCCCTTAAGGAGATGATGAGATGGTTTCTTGCAAGGAGGTCGTAGAAATGGTTAGAAACTTGGAATTGACATTGCTTGTCAATAACTTTGCACATGCATCAAGGAAAAATATAGTATGGCCATCAACTTCAAGCACATTATAGAGGATATCATTTTGTAAGGATTGATGATTTACCTATTGTGGGCGTCAGAAGTGACAAGTTTGATGAGAGGAGATGTGGAAGTGTAACCTTTACCAGGTGTGAGAAGGACGAGAGGAGATGTGTAACCTTTACCACATTTGGCAGATTGTCATCTCCTTCTTTAATTTGTGCTTTCATTTTATCAGTCAATATCTTTACTAGGTTCAGATGTCTGATTAATTTTCTCTTTTTATGCATGATTAGTTAAATGCAATGTTGTGTCTGATGATGCTATTACCAAAATGTTGCTCCTGAATGCTGTTTTGCAGGAGTGCTGCATATGCATTACGAAATACGATGAGGCGTCTGAGATACGTGAACTACCCTGTCGCCACCATTTTCACTGTGCCTGCGTAGACAAATGGTTACACACTAATGCTACATGTCCTCTTTGCAAGTACAACATACTCAAGAATGGTAACCAGAGCAGTGAAGATGTGTAGATATGAACTCTTGTGACAGTGTCGCATTCCAAGAATTTATCCCCCCTCTCTGTTTGTGTGTGTCGTATATACCGGGATCCTGTTGGCGACCAAGAATTATCAGCTTGAGCCGCGCGAGTGGGATAACATGATGTTTTGCAGCGTTTGTAAAATGTGTTGCTATATTACCTCCGACAGCTGTATATGGTTCTGTAACTTATGGTGCTCGTGTAGATGTAACTTCACGTCATGTTTCTTCGATCTAAAAAAATGCTCCTTTGGTAACCAAGCATATATACTACATATCCACATTTCGTGTGTTATTTTCCTTACTGGAATCCCTTCGTTTCCCAAGCAATCCGATCTTGGGTAGTATAATCTTATGTAGTTGGGCCAATTTACCAATGCTATTTTGTAACTTGTAACACAAAACTTGCCCGTGCCAAAAAAAAAAAAAATCGGACCTCAGTGTATGATGTCTCTCTCTCTCTAGCTAGTAAGCTACGGAGTAACTAGGATGTTGCCCGTGCCATTATGTCTCACCAATGATTATTCCGAAATCCGAAGTAAGAATTCCAACCTTCCAAGACTTGAAAAGCTGTGTATAGAAAAAAGAAGTGATAATAGGAAGATTTCAAAAGCTTTGGTTCAAGCCTGATTTGTCAAGTACTTTAATGGTTCTAAACTTCTAACTTTCAAGCCAGAAAATTCCGGTAGAAACTACTAGCATACTTTTCCAAGGAAGTGTTGCTTCCTCGTTCCATCGAAAATCGAAAGGTGGATATGAACCTCCACCTTCCACGTGAGTGACAGGTAAGACCAACCTAGCTACCTGCCTTCGAGTAAATATCCGTGAATGATTGAACACCCAAAAAAAACCCGTAAATGATTCATTTCAGTTTAGATCAAATGTAGCAATTCACAGGCAAATCAAACAAGGTAGACTTGACTCTAGCAACGGAAGTGTCTATGGTTAAGACTTAAGAGCACACCTCAGTTCTCGCAGAGCTCCTTCCTGCGAATACACAAGAAAATGGACCTGGCTCATTGGAATTTGATGAGCCACAGGACTCAGAAATATGATGTAGACTGGCCAAGAAAAAAGAGGAAAATTTTGCACAATAAACACCAAAAAAAATCTAATGATGGTGCAACTGTGCAAGGTATTTATAACACCACCCTATAACATTAATAAGAATGATAATTTAAGAGGAAAGTATACATGTGCCCTTCTCTGATAAAGAATATTAGTATTAATACACTCATTTCTTGCATACATTGCCCTGTACATAACATCTATGCGCAGTTGCATGTACAATTGTACATATGATGTATGTTAACCCAGTATCCAGAACTGAGGAAGTTGACAGTAATTGACGTGTAGAGCTCACTTTAGCCTTCAGGCCTTCATACTTGGCATGCTGAATTGTACCACGCCAAAGGAACCCCAACAACAGCACTATCACTAGTGCAAGTATGTCTCCCATCATCAGGCTTAGGCATACAATTATCTCTGTATCCCCTTAATTCAGATGGTTTTGTGTAGCCACCGTTGTACCTCTGACAATCATCAAAGCCCTTGAGTACTTTGGCAGAAAAATTAATAATCCCGTTTCGTTCTCCATGATGGTCTCTCAATCTGTAGCTAAGGTGATGCAAGTGACTAGAACGCATGACATCCCCTGCGAAATCCGAAACCGGAACCTTGACAAACCCTATGTTCTTCTCACCAAGCCTTGTTCTGCAACATACCTCCAAATTGATAAACCTTGCTCCCTTAGACATGCTCATGACTAGCGTGTCATTCCATGTTGGGTTGCTTCCACCCTCGTTGGATAATTTTGTACACTGCTGTGTGGTGTAACATTGATTATCCTCTGAGGACGAGAGTTTAACAAAGACATTATTGTTCTTTCGAATTGGCTTTTTGCCCGAAATAGTTAGAGCTTCACCCGAGATTATAGTAATCTCAATGGTATATGAGGAATTAGATGAGTAATTAGAAGTATACATTAGAATTGCAAGTATAGAGAGTAGCAAATAATGAAATAATGAACAAATTTACGTAGTAGCAAAAAATGTTACTCGTATATTCCTTTGGGACGAGAAGCAATTAAGCAAAGATTGTGTACAAATGTACAATGATCTTTCAATTTATAGGACTTAAAAAGTTAGAAGGCGGGAAAGTGATAAGAAGGGAGAAAGAAATATGTTTCAGGCTTCTTGTTTCAAGCGTTTCTCTTAAGTCGTTTTGTCAACGTACAGAAAATATGTGGATAAAGTTGTACTTGGTGATAGTAGTATTATAAAAGTTTGAGACATTATTATCTACGTACAACAGCTAGTTTGATTTTTCCATACATGAATAGGAAAGAATGTGCTTGCTTCAATGATAATAACAAACAAACGTGGAATTGCGTCGGAAATTTGTTTTGCAGCCTTGTTGGTATTTTACAATTTTAAATGCTTTTTTAGTGGAAAATTTTGGTGGAGAATTTCTAATTAGTTTTTTAGTTGACTCGGTTTGTAAGTTCCAATAGAATTATCAGCGTAGAATTATACTAGTCTACTGTCTACGAGTATAGTTTATTGATTCCAATTTCCACCCAGTTACCTCCTCCAAAGTGACGATGAGTGCCATGACGAAGAACTTATTTGGTTGTTGACACGCAGTTTGTTTTACAACGTAATCGCTACTGCATCATCGTCGTCTCGTCATCAAAAAGCAAAAATTAACGCGACTCAGATTCGGACTTTAAAAAGTTAAGTTTTAAAGAAGAAAATTTTACGCGAAATTCGGTATATATCACACATAACAATCGTTTTAAGAATACTCATAAATTAAAAAGGGTTACTAAGTAATCAATCAAAAGTGATCCCTAATCACTAGAAAGAGTCACAAATAAGTAATAACCCATTGACATACATCCATTTATTTCACACAAATTTATCTATTTTTTGTCGTATCCATACATACCCAATCCAGATGGACCTCCCAAAAAAAATATTGTTTTTTCATTTCAATGTGACCAAATTAGTACATCAAAGTTGTTTATATCATTATCATAAAATAAATAAATAAATAAATAAAATTAGTAAGAAGAGATACTAAGATAGTCGAGAATTGAGCTCCTAATCTTGACGATTAAAGAAACAAAAAAAATCCATGTGATACTGTATTAATTTAATTTAACCCTCCCAGCTCATTAGTCTAAAACTTCATGAGAGTGAAGTTATATATGCGTCGTAGCTTAAAAACAACCCTTTTAAAAGCCCATCAAATTAGAAACTGGGTATCATTACATTGCATTAACAACGTAGCATTCTCAACTAGCCATACTAATTTCCAGCTTTATAACAACCAACGTCTAAGCGAACTTACAAAAGCTGGTAAACTCAATGAAGCACGACAACTGTTCGATACAATGCCTGAGAGAGACAAGTTTAGTTGGAACACTATGGTTTCAGGGTATGCTAATGCAGGTAGATTTCATGAAGCTAGAGAGGTTTTTAATGTGACCCCATTTAAGAGTAGCATTACTTGGAACTCTTTGATTACCGGGTATTGTCGAAACGGGTGTGTTAATGAGGCTTTTGAGTTGTTTTGGCAAATGCAGTGTCATGGCTGCAAGCCTACAGAGTTTACTGTGGGTAGCATTCTTGGGGTTTGTTCCAAAATGGGTTTGGTTCGCCAGGGTGAAAAGCTTCATGCATACGTTGTGAAAACTTGTCTTGATTTTAATGTTTTTGTAGTGACTGCCCTTGTAGATATGTATGCTAAGTGTTACTGCATTGCCGAAGCTGAGAGGGCTTTCGCGGTGGTGGCGGGTGTAAGAAGTCATCTTTTGTGGACTGCTATGCTTACTGGGTACTCTTATAATGGATGTGGGTATGAAGCCATCGAATGCTATCGAGATATGTGTAGGGAAAGGATAGAGTTGAATCAGTTTGCTTTCCCTGGAATTTTGACTGCTTGTGCTGATGTTGAGGATTTGAGGTTTGGGCAGCAGGTACATGGTTGTATAATGAGGTGTGGTTTAGATAATAATGTGTATGTTCAAAGCTCTTTAGTTGATATGTATCTTAAGTGTAGAGATTTCAGTAGTGGGATGGTAGTGCTGGATAGTATGGAAGTGGAGAATGTAACTGCCTGGAATTCCATGATAGCTGGCTGTGTAGCAAAGGGGTTCGAAGAAGAAGCATTGTCATGTTTTCAGAAAATGCATGCTCGGAATCTGCAGATTGATGAGTTTACATACCCATCCATTGTTAAGTGCTTAGTCTCGAACTTTGATTTAAACACAGCAAGGTCTGTCCACTGTTTGACAATTAAAACTGGATGTGAGGATATTCGAGTTGTGAGCAATGCTCTGATTGATATGTATGGAAAACGAGGAAGCATGGATTGTGCAGTTAAATTGTTCAATAACATACACAGTAAGGATGTTGTCTCATGGACTTCACTTATCACTGGCTTTTCTCAGAATAGCTTGCATGAAGAAGCTGTGAAGTTGTTCTCTGAAATGAGAATTGCAGGGATCTATCCTGATGAATTTGTCTATCCCTGCATATTAGGTGCCAGCGCAGAACTTACTATATTGAAATTTGGACGGCAGGTGCATGCAATTTTCATGAAGTCAGGAGGTGGATCATCTTTATATGTTGACAACTCCCTCATTACAATGTATGCAAAATGTGGTTGTATGGAAGAAGCTGTTTCAGTGTTTGAGTCAATGGAGAGACGAGATGTGATATCTTGGACATCAATTATCGTTGGGTATGGTCAAAATGGGCAAGGGGCTGACTCCATAAAATTTTATGAGGACATGCTATCGAGTGGTGTTAAACCTGATTCTGTTACCTTTGTAGGCTTGTTATTTGCTTGTAGCCATGCTGGTCTTGTGGAAAAGGGTCAATACTACTTCGATTCCATGTATAACACTTTTGGGATACAGCCAGGCATTCAGCACTATGCTTGTATGATTGACTTATTAGGACGGTCTGGTAAAATGATGGAAGCTAATACTACGCTAGATCAGATGGTAGTTGAACCAGATGCAAGCATATGGAAGGCGGTACTTGCTGCATGCCGGGCCCTCAAGAATCTGGAGATGGCAGAGAGAGCAGCTAAGAACCTCTTCGAAATGGAGCCTCAAAATGCTGTGCCCTACATTTCACTTGCTAATATGTACTCTGCAGCAGGAAGATGGCAAGAAGCTGCAGGAGTTCGTCTGCTAATGAAATCAAAAGCAATCAATAAAGAACCTGGTTATAGCTGGATTGAGATGGAAGGCAAAGTTCACACCTTTATATCTGCTGACAGAAGCCACCCATGTACAGTTAGAATTTATACAAAGGTTGATGAAGTTATTACCTTCATTAAGAAGGCAGGTTATGTACCAGACAAAAGCTTTGCCCTGCATGACACTGATGACAAGGACAAAGAGCTTGGTCTTGCTTATCATAGTGAAAAACTTGCAGTTGCATTTGGACTTCTTTTTTTGCCTCCTGGATCCCCTATTCGAGTTTTTAAGAACATTAGAGTCTGTGGAGATTGCCACACTGCAATGAAATTTATATCAAAAGCATACTCTAGGTACATAATACTGAGGGATTCAAATCGTTTCCATCATTTTCGAGATGGAGGGTGTTCCTGTAATGATTATTGGTAAATGTTAAGATGGAGTGTGTTCCTCCTATCAATTTCGAGATGGAGTACATTCTTTGTATGGAGATCGTGGCAGTATTTTTAGACTTTCAGTGGCTCACTGGCTCGGTGCTTGCTTTGGTGTTGGTGTTATAGATTGCATCAAATACCATTCCTTTACACTTCTCTATCTAAAAGGGTTCTGGAAAACTCAAGCCTTGTCAGCCGATGCTACATCCAAAGAAACCATGTCACTGAAAATTCCATGAAGCATGAGCATTTTGAATGTGACAACATCACAATTACATAAAAAAATATAGCGCAAGAAAGACCTGAGACGAGTTACACCTTGTATACAAGAAGTCGTCACCGTTGCAGCATTTGGAAATTTGTTATGATGCTAAAGGCTCATTATGGTGTTATGAGTCGGGTTTTTGTGTCCGTTCCTGTGTACCATAGCCATATATGTTCCATTCCTTGCTGGTCTGACGCAGCAACTTTTGGAATCAGAAATTTGTGCTGCTTTAGAAAATACATCACACAATCAGAAATTTGTGTTTTCCCTACACAAAATATTCTGAACCTTTTCTTTTGGAACTTTGAGGGGGGAGTACAGAATTTAGAATCCCCTGACTCTCTGATTGTGGTTCGTCGTTTACTGCTGTCTGCGCGAGAGTTAGCTTTTACTCAGAAGCTACATTTTCAAATCTGATTAAAATTCAGGCTACAATCGTCGCCTGGTACCCGCTTGCTTGTGTTGACATTGATTTGTTCTTTTTTTTTTTGTTTGACAGCTAACATCGATTTGTTCCATTGCAATCTATGATGATATAGGATTGCCGCTTATATAAAAACAAATCGGAGGCTATACTCTATATGAACCAGCTCCCAAAGAAACAGAAACAACGAAGAATGCAAAATGTAACGCACAAATCACACAAAATTATAGCCTATTGAATAGCCAAAAAAGTGTTGCGGAATCTCCATCAAGGTGTCGATTTTCAGATAATACAAAAGGCTACCACACAGGCATACATAAGATGCACCACACAATTAATTACTAGCCATCATTCAAGTGACGGAGAAACTTCAGATAGATAGCCATGACCTCTAATGCGTATATTCCACTTCTTCAAGTCTAGTTCCTCCCAGAAGCTTAATAACAAGGTCCCGGTTATAAATATGCAGATCTGCCAGATCAATCTTAATAGTGCTGGTCCAGGAACAAAGAAAGGCAAGTTCTGAAGCACTCGCAGTGAGATTCTACCGTGCATGAACAGCTATGCAAAACCAGACAAAACTCTATACATTGCCTAGAGAAGAAACCAATCACGTGTATCATTTCTTCACATGCTCAGGGAGAAGACGTGCTCTTAGTTCAGGTGTAACATGTGCCAGCTCTGTGACAAAGGACTAGTTAGCACAAAATAGTCGAAAGCAGAGAGAAATTGAGGGAGGGGGCGAGGGACGTAGGGAGACTTCAACCGATTCACCTTGAGAAGTGAAGTTGAATAGAGGAGGAAGGGGCTTGCCGTTCGGCAGGCTTGCATTTGGGTCCCTTAAGTCATTGAAGAATGGATGCGCACAGGCTTCCAGCTGATAGAAGATTGAAAAGCACAGGTCAGAAGCTCACATAAGATGTCGATAAACCAACTTATAAATAACCTCCAGATTAACACATGTCATGTTGGATGCTCCTCAACAATAAGGGTTGTGATGAGTCTCCACTATAAATACCTCACATGTGGAATAGTATTTTCCAGGTAGGGTACATGGCAGACAGAAAGGAGCTGAACCATTAAAATCTATAGGGGCCAGGAACCAAGTGACACTATTACCCATCAACATTATTGTTTCAAAAAAAAAGTAATTGTGTATTATCTTACAGCAATGACTACTAGGTTTTGAAGGGCACAGCAGCTTCATATTCTAGGTGAACCGCGAGAAAATTACACTATAGCCTAAACAGTAATTGCACATAACACTTATTTCCACAAGTAAAAGGAGAATGGATGAAAATACTCACAGCAGTACAACGCAACTTTGGTGAATACTGAAGCAGCCTTGAAACAAGATCAACAGCTTCCGAAGGCATACGCTTATTAAAAACCTGTGATATGTGATATGTAATAGAAAGCATAAGACAACTCTGCGTCTCTTCCCAAGAGCAAATACAAACTAAGAGAGAGAATAGCTAACAAAAATAAAACCTTGTGCCACGGATGCGCCTTGATCTGTGGAAATTTAAATTCACTGTAATTTGGGTTCATGCACTTGATTTCTTCTCTGGTTGGTGTTCCTAGAATCTGAAATTTCACAGCACAAATGAGCAAAACAAGAAAGAGACATGAGCATACACAGCTCTTGAGTTGCAAGAATGTAAAGAGTGCACCTTAATTATTTCAACCAGCTGATCAACGCCACTTTCACCAGGAAATAGAGGCTGCAGACAAATTCAAATCACTGGATCATGAGCAACCCATACAAAGGCCATCACTTAGTTTGAGTAACCAATCCTAATACACAGATCCATAGCACAAATAGTTTATAAAGCACTGAAAACCACAATTAGGGCGCATGATATCACTGCTGATTGCCATAATCGTCAGTCTACGGTTAAACCCGTGGAAAGTCCAAACAAACTCAAATCAGATTGCTAGGTAACAACTCAGGCTGGATGAAATACAGTAGTCAAATAGCAAAAGTAATGTAGAAAGCCAATAACAAGGAAAAGGTAAAACCGCCTCCTGATGCAAGACCACCCACTGTGCAGAATGCTAACAATTGCTATCTCGTTGACATGAACACCAACATAACGCAATCCCGGTCTTGCATTGCAGAGAGGAATGATACAAAAATACAAGGCGATATAATGCATCAAAAAAAAAAAAATGATGACCATCATGTCTAAAGGAACGATAAGCCAAGATGTAGAAAATAGAACAGCATCGTAAACCATGCACATCAGTTCATTGTGAAAAAGGAAACCTGTCCAAGGAGAAGCTCCGCCAAAACACACCCCACAGACCACATATCAATTGCATTTGTATATTCAGTTGCACCAAATATCAGCTCAGGTGCCCTGTAATACCGGGAGCATATGTATGAAATATTGGGTTCACCTGGAACCTGCAGTTTACAGTTCAAATATGAGGGACTTAGAGCATGGTGACAAAATTTCACATTCTAGGAAAATGAGGCATACCAACATCTTCGCACTCCCAAAATCACATAGTTTTACTTGATGAGTGCTTGGATTGACCTGCAACACAACCAGAATGAACTATTAATATACAAATGTATTTCAAGGTCAATGATACACACAAGTACATAACTAAGAACAGCAATACAATTTCGGGCAGAACACATTTTCACACAGCAACACATATAGACATGATTCAAAGTTCAAACAATGTTGAAATGGCAAACAGAGTTGTAGAAAATGAAAGATATCCTCTCTTTCCTACTACAAACCAGTGATCCGCATGCACATTTATAAAACTCGGCAAAGCTTTCGTTCATTAATATCGCATGATTAAAATTCGGCAAGCATTTTGCAACAAGACAATGGAAATGAAAACCCAAATATTTGGTAAGTAATCAAACGGAAAAGTATGCAGACTAACGGTCTCATTTGAAGATTTACGACACTTACCAGCAAATTCTGGGGCTTTATATCACGATGGCACACGCCAATAACATTATGAATGTAATTCAGTGAACGGCAGATCTGTAGCAAGAGATACACAATGCTCAGTTTACCGATTTCAAAACAAGAATACCTGACACTTATAGAGAAGTATTAAGTATCGAAACCATGACAAGAGGTGCGCTAGAGGTGGTAAGCCTCACCTGGTAGGTATACAATTGCACAACAATCACAGGCATATGCTGGCTCATCCTGTTGTAATGCTTTAGAACACGGTAGACAGTTTCAGGTACATACTCTAGGACCAAATTAAGGTACACCTCGTCCTTTTCAGTTGTTGAATAAAAACAGTGCCTTAATTGAACAACGTTGGGATTTTCTAGTAAGCGCATTATCTGCAATTCCCTGTTCTTGTATCGCTTATCTTGCAATACCTTCTTGATTGCAACTTGCTCACCAGTTTCCAGGCACTTGGCCTATAAAGAAATTAAGGAGCACACGTGAACAAACAAGGCATGGGAATAACACTACAGAAGAAAAAGACAATCCTATTATATCAATGACGTTCTGGCATAGGGGTCAAGATGTATCCAACATCGTCATAGTAAATTAAAAGGGACAAGGGGTTTGCACGGTCAGAGAAAATAGAAAGATTACTGAAAAGTCAAAATAGATTACTGAGGATGCCAATTGTCAATACCTGGAAGACAACTCCAAATGAACCTGTTCCAACTACGCGTTCTGCCATGTAAGACACCGTCTGCGGAAAAGAGAAGAACAAGTTATCAACCAAAGGTCCTCTAATTAAAAGTAAGTGTTGCATAGAAGCACCAAGAGAATAGCAACCAAAAACATTTTTAAAAAATGAGTCTATCGAGTATAGGGCTAAAGGCCTCAACCTCTGAAAGTAAAAGTCAGGACAAAATAACACATGAACTGAACATTCCAACAGTCAGTTGTACCAAAATAAACATCCAAATCTCTAGTGGCTGAATAGTGAGGAGGCCAGTACAGGATTATTTATTCACCCTTCAACTAGCATCAGAACATAATGCATGTAGTCCTATTCACAATTACAAGTAACCCTACATGATATCCTCAGCTTCACCACTGAACAAACCAGTGTCAAAAGGCACAAGACAATCAAACAGTAATTTTCATCCATCACCTCAGTACCTAACTGCTGCCAAAATCTAGCACATGATAGCTTTACAAAATTCCTACTGAAGCCACCCCTAAAATTTCATCATGAGCCACTCCTAAATCCTCTTACTAAGCAGTCCTGAAACATCCCGTCCAAGTCTAAGAAGTATCCAGATCATTCCATATCCCCACCAGTAAATCAACACTTGACAACACTCTGAATCAGGCAACTGAATAATAAATACCATCGATCACAAACAAACAAACAACATCTCAGTCTAATCCCATCTCAGATGGGATACTGAGGGAGTCTGATGTACGCAGCCTTACCATCGACCAAGGCTATCAAACTAAACATAAGCACTAACTTTCCACACCAGTATTTATGACAGCCACATAAACTCAAACACAGCCACTTGGCGTTACAATATGCCTAGTGAAAAGTTGAAACTTTCAGGCTGAGCAACAAACCAAATCACAGTAACAACCAAAAGACAAACAGTACGGCCAGCTTTAAATAAGGACCGCAGCATACAAGAACAAACGCTTCAGCGAGTAAGCAATAATAAACACTTGAGATGTAAAATAACCAAACCACCACTTCAGCGATAAACAGAGGAGAAAGGAGTGGTGTCTTGAAAAAAAAAAGATGCAACAAAAAGGCAACTATATCATAAAGCAGCGAATAATAAAACCTCTAGAGAAACAAATTAGATATTCACCTGTTTTGGCTGCCCATTCCTACCACTGAGCGTAGTAGTGATAATCTGGCCTGTCTCAGTACCACTGCCACTTACAAAAGCAGCTTCCGGATCCTATACAACAACAAATTTCATCAATGCTTACCCTATAAAACAAGTCAAGGTGGGGAAAGCACAGCCAAAAGTACATACAAAACATGTCCTCTCTTAGTCAAATCTAGTATTAATGAACAACTCATCCAAAGAAAGTCAAAGCTGCAAAATAGGAAATATTTGGATATATAAGGTTCCAATATCAGGTGGAAAGTCAACGAAAATGAATTTCCCCTTTGAAGAACCTCAATTTGAAACCAAAAAACCTCTAACCAAAAATGGGATGAGGCACCAAACATCGTTGCCCAGCCAAGAAGGCCTTGCTCCCTTCAAAAGTTACCTTATCTTGCTGGTTCTCTGCCTTCTTATCCTGGATTTTCATTCCATGCATTTCTTTAGGGAGCTGATCATAATCAACTTTCTCCACACTATCAACACAATTCAAATCAGATGTGCTTGCAACAGCCCCCATCGATGTTGAAGCAATGCGCTGCTCTATACTTGTGGTACATCTCTCTTCAACAAAAGTTTCATTATGGAAATCCCCTTCTACTTCTTGCTCAACTTTTGCCCTCTTTATGCTATAATCCCCACCCTAGTCAAACATAAAATAGAACTTTGCCATGAAAGGCCAGAAATTTGCGAAGGCTCAAAATCAAATCATTAACCACTATCACATAGAAGTCAGATTTCAATCCTCTTTTTTTTTTGTTTTTCAATACTATTGAACTGATCAGCCGACTATCTACCCTGACCTCTCTGAATATCGAAGATCACCCGAAAAAAGGGAATAACCCTAGGCATCAACCCTTCAACCACATATGTATCATCTGTATCTTTATGATAAGGAAACGGACCATAAAAATAAAAACATAACCTTGCTCATACAATGCAGCATGATCATTCTACATTGCTGTTGTAACCTCGTCATTGCCCACACGAGCACTAGTTAGCTTTGCCTTTACCATCATTATTAAGTAAAGTGAAACAAGAAACTACACTCAAGGAGTCATCCAACATAGTTTAACAAATCTCTAAAGCCAATAAAGCACACATACAGTTTGAGAAGGGAAAAAAATACCCCACATATAATTTCACCAAATATATCTCAGAATGCCAAAGTTACAATCTTTATATAATGGGATGATAGTCATGATACTTTAGCCACCAACTTTGCACAATTATCATCATCATCAAAACCATTTTAACCAACTAGCAATCATTCCAACCACATTTACAACACAAAACTATCATAGGCAATTCATAGCCCATAGTTATTCAACATTTACACACACAATCAAAAATCAATCAAATTTTCAAATTTCCAAGCTATAGGAATAAATGCATCATAATTATCCAGCTCAGGTAAATAAAGATGAAATCTTTGTCTCCATTTTCTTTTTTTTCCTAAATATCTTTAAAAAAATTCAACTCATTAATACAAAAAAAATCAATAAATATCTCAAAATATCCAATTTAATGCCAACCCCACAATTCAAATTCCTTTAATATCCAAACTCAAAAATACCCTTTTCCAAATTCAAAAAAAGAAAACAATAAAAGAAGCAAAAGGGGGAAAAAAAGTCTCAATCTCAATGCATATATTATTATTGTATTACCAAAAAAATAAAACAAAATATCAAAAAATCTAATCCATAATGCAAATGCAAGCTAGATTAACTTTCTCTAAAAGGCATCATTCAACATTTACCCAACAAACATAATCATCATAAAATAAAAAAGAAAATACAAATAAATAAAAAGAAAAAGGGAGAAAAGGGGGAAAAGGAGAAACATACAGGATCAGAAATGGAGGTACGGCCAGAGGCAATGCTTTTGAGACGC
>ONZK01000066.1:200076-211681 GCA_900322385.1 Pharnaceum exiguum | reverse complement strand
ACATTCATCTTTACAAATTACCTTTTTCTTTCTTCTTTATTAATAATTAATTAATTAATAATTTTAAAAGAAAAGGGAAAAGATTGAAATGGAAAACCCCAGAGGGAGCTGATTATTATGAGTTGATTGAAAAATGAGAGGAAGAAGAGAGACAGAGAGAAGGGTCTCTCTCTTCTTCTTCTTCTTTTTTCGAATGATGAACGAACAAAAAGAAAAGGGAAAAGAAAAGAAAAGAATGGGAATGATGAGGGGTGACTAAATAGTGTGTAATAATTGGTATGATATGATATGACTCTTTCTATTTCTCTCTCTAGATGAGAGATAGAGACCTCTTGTTTTGTTTAGACAGCTTTCTCTCTCCTCGTTTGAGTTGTGTCTGCCTGTCTGTCAGGTGAGGTGAGGTGAGGTGAGGTGAGGTGAGGGAAGAAAGGGAAGTACTGCGTTCTCTCTCTTCTGAGCGGTCAAAGGTTGGAGACTTTGAGGGAGGGATTTCAAAGCCCAATCATCCTTCCTGACTGCCCGGCATTTCCTTTCATTTATTTATTACTTTTTTGTATTTGAATTTCAATTATTTAATTCATTCATTGATTTCTCTTTTTAAATGAGCTCTTTCTTTTTAATTGAGCACTACAAGTCTACAACACAAGTCTTAATTAAATAACGCATAAAATTTGGTGAAAAATATTTGTATTGTCTCGATTTTGCTAATAGTATACTGGTCTACTGGATAAATACGAGTTACGTGGATTTGTGATTTCCCTTTGAGAAAAGGAAAGGAAAACACATAAATACTCGTAATCTTATTGGTCGAAATGGGAGTGGGAGATAATCTTAAACTGATTTTGGGCATGCTCTGTACAATTCTAAAAAATTATTTTCAGTTCTGTAATTGTTTGTGGATCATAAAAAAAGATCTAACTCACTAATAGTTTTGTAAAAGAACAATATAGACTAGGATTTTAATAAGTAGTAACTATAGTCTTGTTAAGTTCAGTTAGAAGAAAAAACACATGCCCTTAGTGTTTGGCTAGATAGTTATGTTGGTTTTAAGTTTTACCGTAACATTCAACCATTGTATAAGCTCAACAAACAATAAAAGGTCTTCGGATAGAATGACATGTAAAAGTGTAAATTTAATCACAATAAACCAAACTTCAACTTTTTGCCTTTTTGTTCCTAAAAGTATATTATTCATCGTATAAGATTTAGAGAAACTAAGTACAAATTTTTTAAACTAGATTTAAAACTTTGTTTTTGATGTTTGTCACTGAATTCCATAAAAATTTGTTTGAATATTAGGCTTTGTGGAAAACTTAATGAAACCTTCTTATTGGTATACAAATGAACGTATGTGGTATCAAAAACAAGTGCATTTACATGTTACAAGATGAACGGAAATTTTGAGATGATCATAACTGATAATGAACTAGTTTGAGCTAGTTTTAATTAAACCAAACTATTCGAGGAGGAAAAGAAATTAAAAAGGAAGAGGTTTTAATTAGAGCTCATCAACACGTCTGATAAATTGCGGATTATCGCATTTGGTTTTAGTTTACCAATGCTTGTTCATGACTCTAAACCTTCAAATACATGTACTAAAAGCATGGTACACCACTACACCTAATAACATTAATTTTTATTTGAGGTCTAAAACTTCAAAAAAAAAAATGATATATAAAGGGAGGGTGCGTGTACCGTGCTAGGTATTGTCGTTATTTCTATTTTGTTACGATTTTGGTTTCAGTTTAGTCTAGTTGAATTAAGCTTTTCTTAGTTCAGCACATAACTTAATAACGTAAGAAGTTTTGATCCCATTATCCATTTGTAGTTATTAGTAGATACTGTAGATTAATGGAAATGTATCAACATATATTTTCGTAAACGTGCAATATTGATAAGGTTTTAATAAGTGATTGAGTTTCAAAAGAATTAAACGAATAATTAGTTTTTTCCGGTTTAGCTTGATTTACTTCAGTTCAAATCTAAAGAGTAAAGAATATGCCCTTTGAGTGAAACTCGAGCTTACCCACCAGGGTTTTTTGTAGAAGGTGCTTAACATCTTACGGTGGAGATGGAATCTTGGATTTTGTCATTTTTAGAGGATAATGGGGTGTTGAGGCTGAAAATAAGGAAATGAATTTGGCTGGTGACTTGGTGAGAATAGGTGCTGATTGCTGAGTGACGCAGGAGTTGGGAAATGGGATATTTGAATTCGACATTCCGTGGTGCGATAATGGGTTGCGGAATATTCGGATTGGCTTTTTAGTACAACTCGGTGATTGTTTGCAATTGGATGTGCCCCAAATGTCTAAAATGGTATTCTTTTTTTATCTTTTTGGACAATTCTTTTAACTAGGATAAAAAGGTATTCTTCCTTTATCATTGTGACATATAAACCCCTAAAACTAGAATCTTACATAATCTCGACATAATACAATTTTTTGTAAATTTCTTAAAGTTTACTTATAATTTTGCCCAACTCCTAAATTCTTTTAAAAGGTTTTACTATTTCTCTTCTCCGTTTTTTTTTTCCAAGACTACTGTTTTCATATTTTATTATGAGTATTAAACACCTTTAAAGGAAAATAATGGTGGTGCAAAATAATAAGTGCACTTTAAGAAAATTAAAGAAAATTGTTTTAAGTCGAGATTATGTAAAATTCTAGTTTTAAGGGTTTATATGTCACAATGGTAAAGGAAGAATACCTTTTTGTCCTAATTAAAAGAAAGAATACCCAATTGTCCAAAAGGGTAAAGGAAAAATATCATTTTGGGCATTTGGGGATTGAATTTGATACTGAAATTGATAACTCTTCATTTTAGTTGTTTGTTGGGCTAAATATAGTCATACAAACATGAGCCGCAAGACATGGGTTTGCGACTTGCCATTTACTCTGTATCTATTATTAAAATCCGTTTTGTTACAAACTTATGAACTCGACAATAAAGCTTCGGAAAATAGAATTAAGTTGCAGTGGAGTGAGCATAAGAATTACGGACGAATTACAAAGTATAAAAATAAGCTGAATTGAACTTTAAAAAAATGTCATCATGATTGATTAGTAGTGATAACTTAAAAGATATAAATGAATTTTCTGAATTTATATGAAAATGTAGAGGAATAAGTTCGAGTAAGCACAATCCAACAAACTAGTGATTCTTGGGAGATAGAAATTGTAGAGGTGATCATAAGGTAGGCTGATGTAACAATGTGGAAAGCTAGCCAAGCCGAATTGTGAAGAGCAATGGCATGTATTTAACTCATTCAAAACTATGCTAAGTATGTCGACTTTGGTTAAATTTCAATAATAAAAAATAATAATGCAACCAACTAGATTTCTCGTTGTACATCGATTTAATTTAACCAATTGGGTGTCTATTCCAATAGACGGTAAATTTTAACCAAGTTTATTCGGACAAACAAGTTTACCATAACCAACTTTAGCTCAAGTACAACCAAGTCGACTTCAAAATAATTCAACTTACTATCAAGTGCTATTGCAAGGGAGATTTACAGATACCCCTTTTTCAAATAAGTTTTTTTAAAAAATAAATAAATACTACTATTCGTATTATAACTCTAACAATTTGAGCACCTTACTTCATGTACATTATTATTTCATATTATGGGTGTTATGGTTTATATTACTCATTATCCACCGGACCTCCACAAAAAAAGCAGTACATACAGAGTATGGAATACATTATTTCTTTTGTTTTACTAAATGGTCAAGGCAGTTAAGAATTTTTAATATTGTAGGCCATGCATATTTCTCATTTGTTGTAAAACTTAAAAAAAAAAGTCATTTTAATACGGGGAAAGAGTGTGAAGAATACTTTGGCCTTGTTTGGGAGTTAACAGGAGTAGTTAGTAGTTAGTAGTTAGCATGAGTAGTTTTGAATAACAGTTAGCGGTTATCAGCTAGACTTGTTTGGTACAATTTTAATTAGCAGTTTTCTAGTGATGAATAGTAAACTACTCTTGAAAATGCTTTGTTCAAGAGCATTTTGTTGAAGAGCATTTTGCCCTCCTTCACCAAACATGTTCAAGAGTAGTTTGACTTACAACACAAAAATACTAAGTACTCTTACTAACTACTATCTACCAAACAACCCCTTTATCTTTTTCTTTTTTCTTTTTTTTTTTGGTAGATAACAACCCCTTTATCTTAAGAGCTCCAAATGTCAATTGTCAAATTTTAGTTCACTTGACAAACCCATAAGCGTCACACTGTCCCATAAAACGGCCCATGAGAGATACAGGGCAGTCGGCCACTTTCGTGATCGTGGACTCAAGACGGGCCAACCAGGTACATACCAAAATATCAAAATCAGAAAACCGAAAGATACACCCACCAACCCATGAACTGCGTCTGTGTGGCCATAGTTTTTGGATCCAATTTTAAGCCCAATTTTTTTCAACAAAGTAGTAGCAGCCGAGACTCTAGAGCCATGTTTTTCCTTTTTCTTTTTTTAATCTACAATCTAGTACGTGTAGATGAGCAACATGCCAATAAAAATGTACTTACATAGTTACATATTTTAATTTTCAGGTTTGAGATAAAACTCTTTTTCCAGCAAAGTCATAAGAATCGTATTAACAAGTAAAAATTGGAAAACATAATAATGATATAAAAATAGTAGTCCAACAATGAAAGAAACTCCACAACTAAAAATAAAAGAGAAGGCCGATGACCATAGATCAAATAAATAAGTTGAGAGCTCTAAAAATGTCAATTGGTGAGTCTGGTTTCCTGGAGATAAATTGGCGTTACCACTATTTTCCCGAAGCAAAATGCATCCCATAATAATCCATAGCAAGCCAATATATAATCGAATTTCCAATGTTACTTTAAGCATCAAGCATTTCCTTTCTGCAATTTTCTTTGTGTTTACTCCTTCATTCTCCAACAATTTACAACAAGATGGCCATTTCTAGAGTGGACAACCTCATGGTAATTTTTGTAGCAACGCTCATAGTGTGCTCCTTCGCGGTAGAAGCCCGTGTTGTACAATTGACCAATGGTAAAAGAATTGAGAAAAATGAGGTGGTGGGCCTGGTGGCTACTCGTAAGTTGTTGGATCCATATGTCGGTCGACCTCGTCAACACTTAGATCATTCCCAATGGTGGCTATTTTGAAGTGATTTGTGTGCGTGGTTGAGATTTCACAAAAAAAGGAAGAAAGAAGGTAAGTCACACAAAAGATTCCTTGTACAGTAGTGTGAAGAATTTTATGGGACATGTCAAAATAGAAAGTGTAAAGAACAATTTAGAACGGAGGGAGTAGGTGACTAGAAGTGACTAATACAGTAATACAAGTTGTAGCCTGCTTCAAAAATGATTAATGCCACCTCGTCGTAGTTAATAAGTAGTTGTGGGTGATACTTTAATACAAATTGTAGCTTGTTTTGCCGTAGTTAATATTTATATAATTTTTCGAGGACTACCGCTAAGCAGACTTTTATTCATTTTAACTAATTGGCAGAATCATTACAAGCCCGATCTTCTATCTACTCAAACCAATCTTCGATGCAAAAACGATCATGGGAATCAAAAGGGATACAACTTACCTAGATTATGTGCAATCTTATTACCTACCCTACGAATCTTAGATATCAATCAAGTAGTTATTGGGGAATGAGAAGACTATCATTCACCTCTTTCTCTACATTTTTTTTATTTCATTCAATTAGTTTAGTCAACTTGGTTCTTAAATTTTTGATAATTTATAATAATGTAGATTATGAATAGCTATAAAAAAAATATAATTTGGCATTTTATTTGTAACTTAAGCAAAAAGAAGAAAAACAACAACAAAAACTATGTAACTTAGACCAAAAACATTAACAAAGGGGAAAGTTCCTCGATGTAACTCCTCAATCCTTTGGCGTACAATATTTTCATCTTGCAACTTAATATATGATCTTGTATAAGCCTTTTCTTTTTCGTTTTCTTTTTCTTTTCAACTATCTAAATACTAAAGAGAAAACTAAGCATACAAAAAAAACTTCTAAATGAAATGTGCTAAACTATTTGATTTTTTGACACGTAATTAGTACTTATTAAACCTCTGTTAATATTATATTGAGTTTTTATCAAAATAGTGAAGCCATTCCAATGATATACAAAGAATTACGAATAGAATGATCAATGTCACAACTTCTTAAGATCAAAGAAACGAGGTGAATTAAATTGAAAACTTATTTTCAGAAGTTGAAAAAGGCAAGTCTTGTATCATTGTTGCAATTTTCTCATGACTCCTTTCGAATGGTTATTATATTCAATAAAGAAAAATTATTTTCCTTGAAAGAAGAAGTACGTGCTATTGCAATGTTCTATCAGCAAAAAAGAAAAAGAAAGGAAGAAGAAGAAGCTCAATCTAGATCAACTTACAATTTGTGAGCGTATAAAGTTTCAACATCTTTGTGATTATATGTATAGCATTGAACAATATCGTATTGTGTAGTTTATACATAAGAGATCACTACTGAATCATATTTGATAAACAATTGATCGATAATAAAATTAAATATATTGTTTGGGCATGGCAGTTTGGATGGATATAAATGCTTGCAACTTTTAGACAGTTACACCATTTTAATTTAGTTTGATTCTAACTCACTTGTAAATCAATAAAGTTGCACATGTTCTAACTTGTTTGTTTATTATAGTATGTAATCAACTGTTATGAACCGAAGAAATATATGGGCGGGTTCTTTACAATGTTTAGAAACCTATTTCCTGTTCAGTTCACTTCGTCTCTCTTTTGGTATAAAGTTATGACACCGATATCCATTTGTAACTATTTGTATATCATTAGAAAGATATCACTAAGTAATTTCATAAATGCGCAATATCGACATGATTTATAAATAATAATGTGTGAAACAATTAAGCAAAAATAATAATTCACTTCAGTTCATTTGAAGAGAACAAGCCCTATATTGAACTTAATAAAGGCTCGTTTTTCAAGAGTGCACTAAAATGGAACTCTTTGATTGAACTAAACTATATTGAAATTTGAAAGAATAAAACTTTATGTTGTTTATGTTGTTGGATTGAATTAATCTCTAGTTATAAGGAAGCTAATGAATTGAATTGAATTAAAATTACGGAAAATTACCACAAACTATGCCTAAAAGGCTAAAAGTTATAAAAAACCAAGTAGAGTGGCTTTCCTGCAAAAGAAAAGGAAAAAACTAGAGTCAACTGAAATATCGAAGTTGAACATAAGCCTTGTCCTAATCACATGAGAAATAAGAGAATCGAACTCAAATGATCATTTTTCTCTAATGTTGTAGGTTTTATGTTGCCTCGACTGAAAAGGCTATTATTGGATTGTTCAGTCAAGCAACGAATCTAAGGAAGTGAAGACAATTGACATTATTGACACAAATTAAAAAGGATTAAAAAGTTATTGGAATAGTAGTATTGGACATTCTTTCGTTCGCACAAAATCTTTTAAGGAGGATAACATGACAATACGTCAACCAACTCACAATTTTCTGTTTCGATGCAATTTATTTCGCGAAATGACCTTGGTAATAAATGAAGAAAGTTAGAAAGGTATCAATTTATTCTCTGAACTACTAGTTCCACATATTTGATATTTCACCTTCAACAACGTTTACGAACTGGAGAGAACGGAAAAACGTGAGTGAGTGCATATCGATCTCCTTCGTTACGCGAGGGAAGGAAAGGTCCATCAACATGTTTACTCGTGTTCTAATGTTCTTCTATGTATGGTCCTACATCCAACCTTTTCGTGTAATTAAATGCACCGTAATTTTTAGATCTCCTACAGTCCTACGTACCGTCTACATTTTGCATTGATTTGCAGCCCTCCTTTCTTTCATGGCTTGGCTTCTCATCACCCAACAACTCGCGTCGTCTCCTTTTTCTCCCTAGCTAGCTTCTCTTTCTCCGCAGTAGTTACTTCCGTTACGTTGTACTACCATCTACTCTAAACTTCTAAAGGCATACAGAGTACTCCGTATATAAATAGCTTGGTTTATGTCGATCACTGAATCTTCCAGAGTTCCAGGACTGTGCGTGATGGTGTCGCCGCGATATCGCCTGCATTGTACGGTGTAATAATTGGGTTATACATTGTACATTTGTACATAGACTTTAGGCCCAGTTAGACGGGGGCTTTTAGATTATGGCCATATTTGAAAGTTAGTAGTTAGCAGTAAAAGTTAGCGGTTAGTAGTTAACCTGAACAATTAACAAATGTAGTTGTTTGGTACATTTAAGGAAATTTTATATTTTAGGTACCCGAGGTTTAACTATAATGTACATTTAGATACCCAGTTTTTTCAATTTTTTTTTTTGGATACCCAAGGTTATTAGCTTCTGTTATCTTTCTAGATACCAGACTGATTTTTCTTTAACTTTTCCGTTAATTAGATGACATTACACCTTTTTTTAAAAATAAAGTAAATGAACCTTTTTCCTTTTCCATTTTCTTTTGAACATGGGATTGTGAATGATTATTATTACGGAGTATTTTTTATTTTTTTTACAAGACTATAACACTAATCAACAACAACAACCAGTCCATAAAAAACAACAACAACAACCAGGTCATTTGTATCCTATGAACGAGTTATCAGTTCAATTCCTTCCAAGTTATCGGATGTACTCAAACAAAAATATGTAGTGAGAATTTTTGAATGTGAAATGTTAAATGAACCAAGCATTGCGTATTTGGGAGCAAGTTGCAGTTTACTAACAAGTCCAAGTAAGCTAATTTTTGGCTACTTTGAATCTTGTTCGTTTGAAACTTTTTCTTCTTTCTCGTTTACATATGACTTCGTCACATCCTTGAAGATGTTGAAAGCACAAAGGGTCTATTTGACATCAAGCGATATGCGCGCGCATAATGAGAACTTTTAGTTCCTCAACCAATTACAATGATTGGGCTTGCATTGGTGAGCATCTAAATACTTCAATAATTGCTAATACATGTACTTGATCTGCAGCTATGATTGCTGTTTCAGAGGCTGGATAATATGTTTGTGACGGTCTGAGAAAAATGAATAGGAAAACACACACAAAAAAGGAAAATAATGGTCTATCGTGAGACTTGGATTATACAATTTAAGTGCATATTTATCGTTTGTATTTTAGTGAGTTCAAGTTCAACGAAGAGTATTGTTCGCCCTAAGGTTGTATATGAACATTGTTCCTTTAGTGTTAATTCATGGAAAACATTAATTCTTATGAGAATTATCCTTTTATGTCTAACCATAGAAGATTACATGCTCTCTCAACCCCATGTACAAATTATAAAGACAAAAGGAAAACAAAAATATAAAGAGAACAGAAAAACCTTACAGGCAAGGCGGAACTGTAGAAGGATGGTCCATGGGCCCAAATACATGTGAGGAAGAAAGGGGAAGGAAAGGGGCTTGCTGTCATAGAAAATTTGGGGACTGATTGACTTATGGAGTGACTAAGAAAGATGGAAAACATAATGTTAAGGTCCAAATAGCAAATGGGTCCACTCCACTCACTGTCCTAGACATCTCTGACTACTTCTCCCTTCATCTTGGGTATTGGCTTCAAAAAATTTCCCTTTCGGATAGCATTTCATTTTCTTAGACTTTATTGCCATCGTCCACAGTCCACACCTACCTTGCATGGAGATACCTGTGATGCCTCACGTGTACACTAAATTTAATCACCCTCCCTCCAATCAATGAACGTAAATCCGTATCCCCCCATACCCCCCTTTCCCACGTTCCTTATGTTAAATTGGTAACCGAGATATAGTTGTGCAGTACGAGTACGAATCATAGTAGTAGTGTTTTCGTTCCTTTTCTTCTTCTTCTTCTTAATTATGGGGTATTTTGATATTTATTTTTATGGTGTATGAAAGTACTATAGACTTGTTGTATTGGATCATTGAGCGCAACCCACTAATTGGTTGGCAAAATTGGTAGATATATGCTAATTTACCAACACTTTTTTGTAAAATTTTATTTGCTACTCCATATATGCTAATTAAACTTGCAAATCATGCGCTTCTATTATGTACATGCCAAACGGTATCTACTGAATTAAACTTTTTGATCGTCAATTATTGAGCTGTTATAAAATTATTATATATCCAACTATGCAAAATTGATCACGAATGGAAGTCGATAGCAAAATTTCAACGTTCTCGGCTGATGTAAATCGCCCAAATAACAAGTTAGAAGAACATGCTCGAGGTGCCAATTGAAAGAGGCCTTTTGGTACCGATGAAAAGTACTGTAGTACATAGCAAGCGAGAAGTCAACTGTAACATTTCACAATTGACATGCTCAGTTCACAACTTCACATTCATTAATTTACAAAGATGAAAATTATGACATTCCCTTGAAAAACACAGTACAAAAAATGATCCAAACTGACGTGAAAATCTCAGAAAGGTTCACAAGTCACTACCAGCCAGGAGTGGCCAATTCAGAGGGGTGGCAACCGCTGTTTTTTCTGTCAGAAAAAATAAGCCCTTTTCATATGCCTCTCCTCACAAATCACAATAATAAGCTGACCAATATGTACAGGTACTTCAGCTGCTGGCGTTTTACCAGTTCTTTTTCTGAAAACGCGGCCAATTCAGCTGACATGACACTGTAGTGTGTACCACGCCCTACAATAGCAAAAGAAAAAAGGAAAAACAAAAAGAGAGAACTGCATTAAATGAGTTCCAACGCTTTGCACCAACAAACCTCTACTCCTTTCTCTCTCCAACATTAAATGCAAAGCTCAACCTTTATTCGCCAATTCTCACACCATTTGGCCCAAAACGCCAAATACAATTCATCATCATCACACCCACAAACCGCTATGGCATAGGATAGCTGGCTCTGGGCTAAATATGCTGATAGTACAAGTGCCCACCATTGTATTATTGGTGAGAATGAAAGAAGAGGATAGAGGAAATTATACCCACAAAAGATCAAAATATAGGGATATAATTAATGAAATAGATGCTTATATATTGATCAATGATATGGCATGCATGGGACATGGGAGTATCCTAGTATGATAGTATCCCATCATCGTTGTTATATATTCATGGACAACTATAATTACACCTATGACAAATCCACATACGTAGATTTATGCTAAAAATATGTATATTTTCGTTCTTTTCCCATTGGAAGTGATCACTATTGGAGAAATAAAGGATCAATTTTAAGCGATGACTTAGCTTGTCCCACTTCCAGAAATTCATGCATGACTTCTATAATTGAACAAGCATATGTATTTGATACGAAATTCGTTTGACCTAATGTTTCTGCTAGTAGATTTGAGTTTGAACATAATAGTAAGGTTCTTAGCAAGTTCTCAACAATCATTCAGAATGTAGGGCACATCTTTTGAATAAAAATGTTGATGATGACATTAAACTAGCGCACTTGATTGACGACCTAAAAACTTGTACTTGGCTAAATAGGCAACAATGCTTAGAAAGAAATTGAAGTCAAAAATTAGGTTTCACACTTCCAAAAGAAAAATAGAGGAAAATGAAGAGGTTGATTGCTATAGTATCGGATATGGTCAGATAATCTTCCACGTTAAAGCAAACAACTGATCGAACAAGACGAAAG
>ONZK01000066.1:179424-199585 GCA_900322385.1 Pharnaceum exiguum | reverse complement strand
TAACTTAGGTTAAGTTTGTGTTGAAATGATTATATATGTTGACAATTACAATCAGGCCAGAGGAAATCAGGCCAGAGGAATGATTCACAATATTTTTTCTTCTGCCCGTCGATGTTCACGATCACTTGACTGGGAAGAATCAACCAAACCTAAGACTTTATTGGCTGATAATCCTTTCAAAGGACTATAGTTACCTAATTAAGTTATGAATTTGGAACTGTTCAATAATTGAATGTATAATATTTCAAGGGTATATGGTGTTGTTCTCCAATACTATTCCCCTAGTTTAATTGTATAATTCACCTCAATAATATTTGAGGTTTTCATACTTTTTGTAGCTGAAGTTTAGTTCAATTTCGTTTAAAATTAGAAATTGAAGCCTTTCAATGATTTTAAAATTCGATTTGATCGACATAGTGAACACTCCCTTGAGATAGGCGACTTTTTTATATTTCATGTACCTCTAAAAAATAAGAAGAAAGAGTTGCTCAAGTGGTAGAGAGCACACCTTCAACCCTTAAGGTTGGGGGCTCGATTCTTATTAGCCTCAGTGCCTCCCTTAACAACCAAAAAAAAAAATGTACCTCTAAAAAATAGAAAATTTGTGAAAACTTAGAACAAGAAGCAGTGCAATAATTTTCCAATTTGATATTGATCGACCCGGCTAATGCAATTAACATTGCAGTGATATACGAGTTGAGTCATGGCTTGTTTTTTTTCCGGCTTTTAGGGCAACCTTAATGGTAGGTACATGAGTTGTAAGTCAAGTTCTACCAATAATCTTGGAAAAAATTGGTAAAACTCTAAGCAAGTTGTAAGTAGAGGTATTCACCTCTTGTTACAACTCTTATATTTAATGCATTGATTGGGATTGGTTCATTTTGCAATTTTTATTTTATTTAAGCTTTATCTAAAAACTAAAAGTACTTTATGATAAATGTGCACAAGTTTACATGAGTTGTATCAAAATTGTATGTGAGTTTTACCAATAATCTTGAAGATGAGTAAAAGTTGTAAGTGAGTTGTAAGCTGATGTGGCATACATTGAAACCCGTAATGAGTTGTAAACTAGTTATTCCAATAAGGTTGCTCTTAAAGATTGAACTCCATGGAACTTCTAATAACATCCTGTTTGGGAGAGGGGGGAAGGGAAGGAAATGGAGGTAAAATACAATTTTTTCTTGTTTGTGAGTTTAATTTAGATAAGAAGGGGAAGGGAGGGGAAGGAAATGAAGGGGAAAAATTCCCCTCCATTCCACTTAAAAAAATTCCCCCCCAAATCGGGGGGGGAATGGAGGGAAGGAAAACTTATGTTAAAAAAATAAAAAATTCTCTTCATTCCCCTCCTCTTTTTGCTATCTCCCAAGCAGGTTAAAAATTTCTCCTCTATTCCCCTCCCTTCCCCTTTCATGACTGCCAAACAAAGTAACAACTTCCCCTCCCTTTCCTTCCGTTCCGTTCCCCTTCATTATCCTTGTTTCCCTTCCCCTCCCCTCCCCTCCATAACTCACATAAAGGGTGTAAGTGAAGTTTTAACTTCTAATAACTAAATTAAACTCTACTTTTTGAGTAATTACTCGATGAGACCTATTCAATGATACTCAAATAATTACAAATGGATATCATTATTATAACTTTTTAAAATCAAAATAAAACGAGTTATTCTCAATTTAAATTAAGTTTTTAGAAATGGTACAAAAATGGCCCGTAATAGTTTGATGGCATTGGATTTTGGTGACATCTTAATCTTTTAATAACCAAAAAACAAACAAACATAGATGCACATTGTGCCCCTCTATGCATAAGCTGGCTATAACCCAAAATCTGCTACAAAAATTACTGACCTGATTGAAAAATACAGGAACATTGTATAATTAGATCTTCACAAAAAAGATTCAAGAGAATTCCATTACATTCATTGTACCCAAACTCATGGGATTAGCCCTGAGTCAATACCCGAACCACCACCCTTGCTTAAGCTGGTGTCTTAGCCACCACCTCAAAGCCAGGAGTTTCGTAGCACCCACGCGGTTCGTTCTTGACTCACACCCCAGTTTCTTGAGTTAATACCACCCACAAGTCCATAACAGTACATTTCTAGCCACCCCATACCCCATCTACATAATGCAAGGATACAAAATAAATTACCACCAAAAAATTTACTTTGTACACAAATTCTAGTCACCTAGCTCTCACAGTTTAGAGCAGCCTTGATTTTCTGGACGGTGCAAGAAATGAGGTTGTTCACCGTTTCCACTGATTCTACAGTGAGTTTCGCCGAAGGCAGGCTATTGACGAGGATTTGGAAGGCAACGGTTAACAGTGACCCGCCAACAGGCCGGCCAGTATTGTTGGGTCCTCGGCCTGGCCCATCGGGAACAATCGCAAACCCCGAGGGTAAAAGAGCCACATAGGCAGAGTCTCCACCATTCATTACAATGTGCATTGCCGGGATATCTACGGGAGCGTACACAACAAGTGAGCCAGAAGCATCAGTGCATGTTTCTTGCAAGATCAACATGCTGCTCTGATTGTTGTTCATGGCCTGCATGGAGAAAAAGAGAGATTAAACCTCAATTTTGAACAATATTTACATGACATTGCCATTTTGCTAGTTTGATCTGCTAGAAGTTAGAAAGAGTCAAGATTGAATGCCCCAAAAATCATGAAACTAACTTCTGTGGTCACGCGACGGTGACCAAGAAACTGTCCCCCACATTTTGACTTTTATCATAATCTTCTGATGGAAATAGCGAGCATAAGTTAAAATTTCTGTCCCCATATCTGCCTCAAAGTAACATGTCCTTATAGAATACTTCCAACTTCTTGATTTGAACACTATTACCATACACATACACTGGGATTTTGACCTTTCACTCCAAGACACAGACAAAATGCCAACATCTAGTATCAACTCATGATACAATCAGTCGATTTCAATCACACTTTCACAATGGTAAAAAAATTGATAATGTAAAAACATAAGATAAGAGTATTAGGGCACATACACTGGCACGAAGAAGAGAAACACAATTGCCTTGGTCCTGACCCTTTGCAATGTGTGCCATTTCTTGCATAGGACCACCATTGGATAATATGTCCCACTCGCTCCTCAGCCGCTCATCGCGCAAGAAATCGAACACCCTGTGAGGGGACACCGGTAGCCATACTGAGGTGGCGGCACTCAACACTATGCCTGGGGGTTCACCAGGATCGTCAATGCTCTTTCGGGTCATTACCCGTACATCTTCATCAACATTGCCCATATTCAGTTTGTTCCACTTGTGAACTGTTGATGCGCAAACCCCGGCACAGAAGTTGTTGGTCATACGTTGTGCTAGCTTTAACATGCTCTTACGCCCACCTGTTGTTATACCTGTGATTAAATCAAGCAAGAAATTAGATGTAGTCATTTTTTAACAGAACAAAATACTAGTACAAATCTAGCTTAATTAGCACATGATTAGGGACTGTAAAGATTGTTTACCGGTATGGTCTCCTGAGGGTACAGTGGAGGACATTAGAATTGCTAGGCACTCGCATTGTCTTTGAAGGACTGTGATCCATCTTTGGGCTCCAAAACCCATCCCAGAATGAATCAATGGTCGGTAAAGCTGATGAATGCCACTCTCATCATACTCTACATGCTCCACCCATGTCACCTAATCACATAAAATTGATTCAGTAAACATTTTTGAACATATTACATATCGTTAAGATTAGTACGCTGGAATTCTATGAATACACCTTGTATTTGAAATCCCTTATCAGCACTTCAATTCAAGTATTACTTGGTAAATCAGCACCTCAAGTTACATTGGAACAGTGGTTGTTATTTCTGAATTGAACTCAACAAGTTAAAGACTACTAAGATTTACATCATGATTGAAATTCATTCATCACATACTAGTATACTACTATATATGCTATGTAAGGTTCTACATTTTGGTCCTTACTAGCTGACCCAAAATCAATTTAGGCATTAAGGCTATGATATTGTTAATCGTCTAGATTAAAAGCTACACAAAATTATCAAAAAATTTGGATAGTCTGTAGTCAAATAGAGGACAAGATACCATTCAACAAAATGCAGTCAAACTCCTGACACAAGAGACACTAGAGACGGCGCGAGTGTGGGATCAAATAGGAGATTAAGATAATCCTCACAAGCGCTAGGAATATATTATATGATCACAGCATTTGTATTAGATAAATCCAATAATTGGAGAATGGGTTTTAGAATCACTATATGATAAGACAATATGATGTTTGAAAATGATATTAGAGATAGCAATGTCAGACAAATCTTGGATATAGCTCTAGGCAGGGACTTGAATTAAAATAATGATCAAGGGTGACAACTCATAAAATACTTGCTTAGATTCATGAAGTTAACACAAGATTCAAAAGGGCTGCAAGTTAAATCAATGGAGCAAGTTGGCATCGAGATGTGTTAATAGATTTGTAGATTCTGAGATGAGTACAAAGTAGACAGTCTTGGGTTTTTGACTGCAAAGTCTTCAGAGAGCAGTTAAAAACAACACATGAATTGAGGCTGGGGAACCAGGTCACACACTGTCACACACTGTCACACAGTATTCACTGATTTATTAAGAAATACATATACTTATACAAGCGGCTTGGAAAGATAACCAAGGCAGCATCAGGAATCGGAATAGAAACATCAAATGCATAGTTTAATCACCCAATGTATGTAGATTACAAGGCACCAGTATGTAGAGGATATATGAATTTAATGTGTTCAAGGTGCAGAAAAAAAGGATAATAGAGGCTTCTATTCATTAAACAATGCCAATATCCTCGATTCGCTTACGTATACATCTTTGTTTATACCAATATCAAGCTTTAAACAAGGCGGGTTGTCGAAACTTGAGGATAGCAACATATGTGGCACAAATGAAGCATCTAAGAGAATAAAATACACGATTTTAACAGGGGATTTGGTTAAAATAATTAAGGTTTCGAAACCAAACACATGACTGAGCTCCGGGTGATTAAGTGATAAATCACTAGACAAACAAGTATCATAGATGCATGAGCTGAAAATTAGCTTGGGAAACCAAATGACCCATCATGATATTGACTATATGTTGCTTTCATCAATTAATGGATGCTCAACTAGCTAGATAGAACCCCGAAATTGCAGTTACAACAAACTCATTAAAGGCCAAAGTGGAAAGAACACCTACTTGGGATCAACTCAATAAACATAATGAATGGCAAAGCAATTAATTTGACAAAGGCTTGATGTGATGATATTAGTACCTTAGAATACCCGTTAGGCATATCTTGTACAACACATCCTGATGGAAGCCTCCTACAGTTTACGTAAGTCGGCGAGCCTGAACTTTCCCGGATGCAGTCGATCGACACGTCCACAACAGCCCACACCCCTTCTGCGTGCTGCTTGCAGAAACGCAGGAAGTTCACCACTCTAACCGGCACCAATGGTGATAGAACTTGTAGCTCAGCATGCATCTAATAACAATAAAGATCATACAATCAATTAATAAAGGCTGCCCTACATGACTTAAGCCGCAAAGTGAATGAACAAGAACTAATAAATGAATGGAAACAAACAAAGATGTTTAACTACCAGCTGAAGAGCACCATTCCTAGTCCCTCCCATTCCGCTGGAAATCACGTCAGTGACCGACGCCCTAGCAATCATGCATGGGAACATTTCCGCCCATCGATTCTGCAACAATAAAATCAAATCACTAATTAATCAACAAACTTCACTGATTCGAGAATTGATTGATTGAACTAAATCAAGAGATTAGTAACAAATTATTACCGAATCCATTAGCGTCTCAACGAGGGCTTGACTGTTAATGATCACCATGCCAGTCTCCCTAGTAGCCTCATTGACAAAACCAGTAGGCTTCAATCCAATGCAAGGACTAAAAGACCTCATATACTCATCATGGTTCAAAATCTCTCGGCCACCGCCCTCCATACCCCTCAACCACAAGGGCTCATTAGTCTGAGCCATCTTGACCAACTCATCCATAGCCGCCAACGCCAGCTCCAAATACATAGATCTCTCAAACGACCTCTCGATTCCTGATACATTGGCAGTGGATTTGGTAGGCGACACAACATGTAAAGCGTTTGTAATCCCGCTTCCAAAATCCGGTGCCATGGGCAATGAGGTGGTGACTGAGGTCAAGGGACCGAACCCATTGGTCCCAACACCGAGTTCTAACGTTGAGTTAGGCATCGGAGGGGCAATTGAACCGGAGAGCGACGATAATGTGGAAATGGAGGACACAGGCCTGCCTAAGAACTTGCTTGCTAGTGCACAAACACGGTCTAATTCATCCTTTAAACGGGCATTTTCTATCCTAAGGTGTTGCTCTTCCATTGAAATGTCACCTATCATTGCAGGACCACCACAATTAGTACACATTGGGTTCCTCATTGCCTCTCTTATGGACATGTTTTCTGCTCTTAGCTTGTCATTCTCTTGTCTTAGCAGTGAATTCTCATGCCTCTCCAATTGTGTCTACACATAAACCAAACCAAACCCATATCAACACACATAGCATACATACAATATGAGTTGACATAATGATAAAAGTCATATAACTAACCACATGGGGTTGAAAATGAAAATTTGACAATGCAAACTAACCTTCATTTGGGTACGGCGGTTTTGGAACCAAAACTTGACTTGTCTAGTTTCAAGACATAACCTCTTGCTAAGTTCCAACCTTTGTTTCTCATCAGGATGAGGGCACTCTTTGAATACACTGTCATCATTTCATATCATTTCATGTAATGTCACACACAACAAAATCAAACTCTCAACAAAAACATAAAATGATGATGGGGCTTACGATTCAAGCTCTTGGATTTGCTGAGGGGTGTGTCGGTGGTATCTCTTTTTCTTATTAGGAGGAAGATCAGCAGCATCTTGATCATCACCAGAACCACCTTCTAAATTATCACTGCCAGATCTACTCTCATGCTCTTGTATACTTGTACTTTCTTCTCTTCCTCTCCTCCTGTGACTGTCCCCTCCAACATTAATAATACTGTTATTATTATTATTATTCACATTATCATTCCCTTCATAATTCTGATGATGACCATGATGATGATGCAGTCTTGTCACTTCCCCTTGCCCCTCCATACCAGTTTGCTACACACCAAAACACACACATCAATAATTACAAAATCATTAATTCTCCATAATGGAAAAAGAAAAGTGGAAATGTAACTTACAAGGGCAAGAGAAAGGCCAGGGGTGTTAAAGAAGGACTTGTTAGTAACAAGCTGACGTTGATGAGAAGAAGAAAGAGACACAGCTCCAGGAGGCATATTGTTAGTATGGCTAGGACTATTGTTACTATTGTTATTAGTATGGTAAATATTGTTTTCACCACTACCTCCACCACCACCACTGTTCTCAAGAAATCCTCCAAAACTCATGAAATGAAAAAAGATTTGATCTTTTCTTCTCAAATTCCACCCACCACCTTTTCTTTGCACTGTTTTATATGCAAATAAATATAGTGATGATATATGATTATATATAGGTAGTCTAGAGAGAGGAGGAGAAGACAAAAGGGGATGCAAATACCCAAATGTCTACAAATCCTCTCTAAGAAAGAAAGAAAAGAGAGAGAGAAAGGAGTCCCTAAAAGGCTAAAGGTCTTGACTTTTTGACAAAAAGAACACTTCTTTCTCAACCCTTCTCTTTGGTACTAATAGTATATCAAGCTAGAAACAAACCCTAAGGAAAAAAAAGGGTATCTTTTTATGGGGATGAGTTGTTTCTGCATGGTGCTACTATATATGCTTAGGCTTTACTTTTTTACTTCCATGACATGATGAAGCTGCTAAGAGAGCTTTTTGTTGTTCTTGTTGTTGTTGCTGTTGTTGTGTTTGTGCTGTGTTTCTGACTTGTGACTTGACCTACAAACGGTGGCAAAGGAAAGGAATCACAGGGAACTTTTGGGGGAGAGGTGAAAAGGAGAGAGAATGGAGTAGAGAAGGAAGAAAGGGAGGGAAGGAGATAGATAAAAAGGACAGTAAGCTAAGCTAAGCTAAGAGTGTATGTGTGGAGTGTTCGAAGCCTTACAAATACTTTGCTACAGAAACACACATACGTGATGTACGTACATATCATCTATCATTATGTCACTGTTATATATTGATGGACCATTGTGATTTATCAGAGTATCATATTCATAATAATTCATTATCCTTACTATAGCTTATTTATTCTGTAAATAAAAATGAGAAATTATTTATAAAAAGTGAGTCGGTTGACTCTTTTTGTCACAAGCTAAAGTCACAAGCTATTTGTTTTTCTGTCTTGTATTGTTAGAGAAAAGTAAAACTGTCTGTACATGATGATATACTGAACCTGGGTCCAGAGTTATGCTGTGTCCTGCATTGACAATTTGGTACAGCTGTGAGTTGTAAACCTGATGGGTTGATATTTGACCAGTCTGAGTTGAAAAAAGTTGCTCTGTTCACTCCAATAGTCCAAGTGAAATGGAGCCATGAAGCTAAACCACACAGTAGTATATATTCAACTGAATAATGAGTTAAAAATCTACAATCAGTCCCAAAAATAACTTTACTGTTTGGAAAATGTTTACAACCCAACTAAGCTCTAAAATTCTTAGTTTAATTCAAAAGTGACCCTCGATTACATTTAGGTCTAGATTTAGACATTTAAATTGGCAATGCCAGCTTTAATATATTAGGACACTTAGGGTGTGTTTTATTCGTATGTAAGACCTAAATTAAAACGGAACTGAGTCCAAAAAAAAACGGAAAGAAAATGAAAAAACTAAACCGAAACATAACATAACACACGAATAAAACATAGTCTTATTGTAGCTTGTGACATTCATTTTTAAACTTCATTAAGTTGATGATAAAAAATGAAAAAGGGAGGAGTTCTGTACGTATTGGTTA
Source organism: Pharnaceum exiguum (assembly GCA_900322385.1). Taxonomy (NCBI): domain Eukaryota; kingdom Viridiplantae; phylum Streptophyta; class Magnoliopsida; order Caryophyllales; family Molluginaceae; genus Pharnaceum; species Pharnaceum exiguum. The sequence goes on along the minus strand of ONZK01000066.1, from coordinate 190,627 downwards.
CATTAAATCTTTTGTTAACTTCAATTCAATGGTAATTGAGATATGGGTTTGTCACTTATGTCAACTCCAGTATAAAACCACATTCAAAATGCTACAACCAATTACACTTCAACTAAAATCACATTCAGTACACAGTACGCACTCACTCACTCCCAAGTTAGTACTATCTTTCAGTAATTGTAATCAATCTCTTTCTTTATTAGTTTCATCAATCACGTTCTTTTTAACTGCTCAAAGCACTATCTTAATGTGGTTGACTTGTAATCTCAGTTTGCTAAAAGAGCAATTATTCGGAATTCAACTTACCATAACATTACTTCTTTGGTTTTGAATTTTGATGATGATAATCTAAAAGTCTAGATTTTTACTGCTACTATCGTCACCGTTTAATAATTGCAGGTTTTACAAGAAAATGACACACATGTGATACTACAATCATACAACCCCCCAACACCAAAAACATCCATCTTAGCATCAGTCGCATATCTAAATAGAAATCATACACATATCTGCAACCTTATAATGTAACGGATAATAGCAAAGACAAAGAAACAGTACAATGCAATTTGACCATACACAAATTACCAAGTAAAGCAAAATTTCTACTTGCGAGCAAAATGTTGTATAGAAAAGAGACTTTTTACCTGCCACACCGGGAGCAAGTACATACTCCCTATACGGTAAAAGCCAGCAAAGTAACAGTGTCGTGTCACAACTTAGAGACAAAGACAAGACTGCATCTTCGCACTCCTTTCTCTCTCTCCCCGCCAATTTGTAATGTCTCTTAATTAACTTGTGTAACGTTTATTTCTCATTATTGGGATCCGAAATAAACATACTACTCCTGCTTTGCGTAAGAGTGAAAAAACGAATATTTGGAGACAATTAAGCGATTAATCCTGGAAAGTGATTAAACTTTCGGTTTTTATTCCTTTCAGAGGAAATCCAGGACTACCTTACCAAAAAAATGCTAATCTGTGTACACTAATTTAGCCATTACAGGGAAAAAAATCTATTAGAAAAATTATTTAAAACTTGTACCGGGAATCGTGTAAAATTGGCGGGTAAAAATTGGTGGGAAACTGTTTTCCGTACACAACTTTTGTATAGAACGTATTAAAAAACGGAGCAACGATGAGTCGAGAACGGAGCTACGGAAACCGGAAAGTAGATGACTTTCTTAATTTAATAATTTATTGACAGTAAATACTACAACGTAGTCTACTAGAGTGCAAAATTGCCACTTCTACGTTTTTTTTTACTCGTAGTATATTACGGATTTTTTTTTTATGAACAACTTAAGGAACGTACGAACTTCTCCAAAGAAAGAAAAAGATTTCAGCGACGTGACCAGGTGATGTAAGTAGCAGGCTTTACCGGGCTAGTAATGATTATTCGCGATTTTATGGATTTTCCTTTGAAGTACAGTCAACACATAGAGCTAATCGGTTGATAATGAATTTTCAATTTTGAGGGCCGGATTTTTTGATATTTTATTAGATGAAATCAATTAAATTGAACCAAAATATAAAGAGTATTGAATTAATTATTTTTCGATTTTGATACTTTTTTTATTACAATACTCCTCTGTTTGAAATCTTTATTTTTATTTAGAGTTTACATGTATATTTAGGAGAAGAGAAAAAATTGTATGAACACGTTTCATATATGAGACAGCATATTAATGACCCCTCGTCTACAAAATAATGAATCCTCCACTACGCTATAATGACCCCTCGACTAATAACCTCTCTCACCCAATCTCATATCATGAAACAGGTTCATACAAATTTTTCTCTTAGGATAAATGATTTTGTGTAAAATTTGACTGACATGACCTCTTTAAGCGAGTGTGAGGAGTTATGTGAGAGAGTTGTGCTGAAAATACAATGAAGCGGCAATGTTAGAATAGTAATTTTACCAAAAAAAGCTAGGCTTATAAAACGAAACCAGAAGAAAAATTTGAAGCACACAAAAATGGAAACTGGAATAAATATTTGAAGTGTATGGAGTATTTAGATACTCAAAATTGAATGTTTGTGGATGACATGCATGATTTACCCTTTCATCTACTTTTGTTTCAACCCCCGATTATTTATTGTCGACTTAATGTTGTTAAAATTTAAAATTAGGGTGTATTTTGTACGTTTGTAAGAGAGTTTGAACTATAATTGAATTGTAATGAATTGAAGAAAACTGGAATTGAATTGAAAAATACATAACTAAATTGGAAAAAAATGAATAATTTTAAAATTATAATTAAAACTGAACTAAACTAAACAAATGAACAAAAAGACAACCTCCTGAATAATAATCTTTGTTACGAGCCATATATAGCCTATAGATCACGCAATCAAAGGAAAAACATTAAGGAGTCTTGTTTATATCGAGTTAGTACTCTTTATGCATAATTGATGATCCCCTTGCAGCCAATGCACGAGGTCAATGAAATTTCAATTATTGGGTTATAATCAGCAGTGATTTTCCAAATGCATTGACAAGATGTTTACATTGATCAGGTTTTGTCATCGTTCGCGAGATTAAGCAATTAATGATCAAATCCTTTTGATGCCGCTAATTAAGAGTTGTGAGAATAGAAGGCTCCTAAAACCTAAATTAATAGCAAGGTCACATGCAGTATTATTGCTTGCTGGTAAAACTTAACCAAAGAGTTAAGTCTCAACTCTCAAGTGCCACATGAGGTGGTGCTCTTTGTTGACCAGCCAAAATCATAAAACTAAAAATACTCCAAGGAAACGATGATGCTTCATTATTGTACATGGCTTGAACTAAATCTATTTCCATGACAAGCGGAAATTTGTCACAGCATCAAGTTAATAATGAGTTCGTATGTAGCATTTCATGACGAGACATTGATACATCTAATTATGTTGACATTAATCTTGAGCATGCAAATTCACCATAAATGTGATAGGATAATTGAAGAGCCTTTAGAGCACAGATCTTTCTAATTAATTCTTACGTGTATATTAGAGATACATTACGAGCTCTTTAATTGTGTCTTTGAGACAATGATTTTGACGACTAATAATATGAACATATAGCAATTGATCTTAGTGACTTGGTGTTATCTTACTTGGACGCGAGTCTTAAAGGCGAATTTAATTAGCTATAAAAAGGAGTTCTTCATTTGACGACCTATGTCTTGTTGTCTCTCTTCTCTTCGCCCTTTTGGTTTATTTAGTTATGTTGTGGTAAACTTTTACAGCTTATTACCGAGTACGATTTTGATTTTTGTTGTACTTCATACAATTTAACTTTCTTTTGGGAATTCTCTTAAGAGCCAGGACATGATTTGTGACTACAACAGTGGAAAACCTTCGATGTGCGAGGGCTCCATTTTAAAGTAACTAACGAACACGAAACCTCCTTGGCCCGTTCAAATCTTGTTGGAAATTGTTTCTTGTACAAGTTCATTTCCCTTCCAAAATCTAGTTCTATTAGACGTACTATTCCTAGCATGCATGTCAAAAGAACACAGCTGGGGTCTTGAAATTATATATATCTCAAATATTTATTTCTTCAATTACGCAGTGACAGATTGATACCGTAATTCACAACATTACCAAGTAGTCTTGCACCACTCCGGTCCTGAAAAAAGAAAATTAGAGAATCAAAGCAAAAACCTCGATTAAGTATCTAGTTCGTATATAAACACATTATCTTTGTGACCAAAGATCCTTCATCTCGGCTGTTGTTGTTCATTTGACCGCGAACATAACATACTTATACACATTATCTTTGTGACCAAAGATCCTTCATCTTGGCTGCTATTGTTCATTTGACCGCGGACATAACTTACTTGTACACATATTATCTTTGTGATCAAAGATCCTTCATCTTGGCTGCTATTGTTCATTTGACCACGGATATAACTAGTAAGACCACCACTTTAAACTAATTTCCTTTGCCCCTCATCATCAGAATTAATTTTAAAAATTATCCTCATCATGTGTCCCATTTAATAACACTCGTACGTACAAATAGAACTTGGGCCGTAAGGGGGAAGGGGGCGTTTGCAGAACGGATCTTTAATAAGGGCTAAGCATCCATTAATTTGTAGGACCAGACCCTCTTTATTGTTGACTGGGATGACAACTAGATTATACTATATTTTAAACATAGTAAAACAACAGATCCCAAGAATTATTCAAGCTAGTATATCAGGTAAACATAGTATAGAAAGATCGTCTTCAGATCGAAAGAGAATAATCAAGTTCCAAATCCCTGTAAGAGTATAATACATTAGTCAATTCAAGCTTCACCAGTAGAAGTAGATAAGCTTCACTTGCAAGTTTTGTCTCGAAACAGCTAAGTACCTAAGTACCTATTCTGTGCTAGTGTACTATATAATAGTAGTGTATATTACTACGATTAGCATCGGTAATTAAGCCTCCTCATAGTATATAATTATATATCTTATTATTGTAATGTAATGACCAATGTTTAGTAAAGAGAAAATTCATTTTTTATATGGTTTTAACTTTTAATATTTAATTTAATATTGAATTGAGTCGAAGACGATTCGTCGTAATATAGTTCGGATTTCGGTTTTATAAGTTTGAAAATTGAGTCGAGTCGAATCGTCGTAGTTCGGTTCAGGCTGCGATTTTACTAAGTTATTTGGCCAATTCGATTCGTAATCGAGTTATTCGAATCGATCCAAACGATTCGATTTAGGTTTTACTTTTCTAGAAGTTGAATCGGACGAATCGAGTCCAATCGAGTCGTGAAAGCTCTACTTTTGGCTAAGCTTGGTTGCCTTGGTATATGACCTCTTATTTGTAGCCACTATGAATTTATGAAACAACAAAACGATCGACATATTCGCAAGAAAATGTCCTAAACCATTAAAGGAAAAGTGAAATCCAGTTATATAGGAGGTGTAAAAGTAGCTGGGAATTGTGGGCTGTCCAGGGGACAAGATGTTAACAATTCTAAGAAGCTGGTGCCATGAATCGATTAATTTTTTTAATGAAGAAGCTCTCCAAAATGCTATGTTCGCTTGTTTTTGTGTGTGTCTTTGTGTGGGTTTGGGGGTCTCCTGTAGCAACTACAAATGTCTGCAAAATTGTGACTTTAAAACGGCGAGAGGAGCCGCGCTAAATGATCACATGCGAGTCAGTGGCCTTACATTGCTGCTCTCGTCAATTTCAATGTCAATGGAGATGATGATCCATCATCAAATTAAAGCCTCCAAATTAAATGATGGCCAATTAATATAACAACAGCAACTTATCGCAGCAAAATTTGTGGGTATGGCACATTAAGTCTTCGCCAATTCATATGGATCTTAATAAATGTTATTGCTATTCGATTGACACATCTATCTTGTGATCGGGAGTCATTAATATCTCTCTTAAGTCTGTAGGCTCTAATCCCGTAAAATAATACAATTTTTTTAATTTATTCTTAATTGGACCTCATTAATAGTCAAGGTTGAATATGACAACTAGATCACTCGTACTAGCTAGTACATACAGCAAGCCTGTCTAAGGAATATTCAATGTCATTAGATTCTAAATACACCCAGCATATGGAATCTTAATCCCACTTATGTTGCTAATACTTCACTAATCTTTGTTTCCCGTCAGCATGTACTTCAAGCTAATTAGCAATTTGAACACTGATTATGGTATCTTTTTTGGAGGGAAACATGCATTACGGGATCGGGAGGGCATTGTTTAAAGTTAAAATGTAATTGATTGTCGGGAAAAGGCAGACTGTTGTATGGAACTTCATTTTATGAACTCAGCTGCTAACGTACTTGATCTGATCAAGTTGAATTATGCACTAAACTCTTCTTATATACCAATGAGTGGTTTTTGCAAATAGAATGATCTATTGGAGTATTAAGTTCTAAACAACAAAGGCTCACTTGTAGAGTATGTAAGATGCATAATTCATGATGATACTGAATCTAATTCATAAATTCATGCTTAAAAGCTAAAGAATTGCGTCATTAGTCTTAGTTCAATGAACTACAACTTCTAATTTTACTCACTTCAGCTCACCTTATGTTTTTAGTTCATCATAGTTCAGTAAGGTATAATTCAATTATACTGGTCGAAAGAAAACATGGCCCAACTCATTCTGGTCATAATTCAATTTGTAAACCTTTCAATCCTCATTGTGAATTCAATATTCACCATTTCCTGTACATTATACAAGGGGTAAGGTTGCATACATACCGACCCACGAGCACCCCTATTGAATGGGGATTACACTCGATTGTTATTGTTGTTGTTTTCTAGTTATCACGCGATTCAGTCATGAAAAGTGACTAGTCGTACCGTCATACTGGGGGTTCATTGGACTGTACTTACAATTGCCCAAACATCAGGGAAACACAAAATATACAGGATAATTGTCAAGCAAAATCTGCAAGCCAAGCAATGTGAACAATTACCTCCTGACTCCTACTTAAGTCCTTATACATAAAAAACGATAAATAAAAGACGATGAAAACAATGTAGCCATGACTATTAATGACCAGTTACTAACTTGATCCAAGTACCCTTAGTACCAGTTACATTGTCTGCTGCTCTTTAATTTGCATGCATCGGCTGAGTGCTGATCTGGAGATGAATGATGTTGACTATTTCCAAGTCAAACGTTCTGACTATGTGTACATGTGTGTAATATATTTCCTTCTCCCCGTTTCGGGGTGCAAGTATTTCTTTCACCCCGTTTCGGCGCAGTATTACCTGCTCAAGTGGCTACAGCCTACAGGCTATTGAGCCTGGATCATTGACAGTTACCACAAGGAGTAAATGCCTACAAGTCTACAAGGCCACAACACACATAGGTTATATTTTTAGCTTATTTGTCCGTCCTTTACCAGCTTGTATGCCTGGATCCTTAACAGTTACCACTAGGAGTAGATGCCTACAATCCATAGGATTAATTACTCACCTTTATACAACAACTCAGTTAATCACTTAATCCCACAAAGAAAAATTACTCACCTTTATATGAGTGACAACTGGTTATATCTACCAGAAAACTGGAAATGTACTGGTTGGCATCAACAACAAACAATTATATAGCCTCAGAAAAATGATCGCATATACTTTGGTGATTAAAGCTACATAGCTGTATCTCACATCTTTCTACTTCCACTATTGGTACATAATATTGTAGTGGAAAACAAAGAGAAAAAGAAAAAGAGAAAACAAAAAACACAAGGAAATGAGAGGAAGCAGGCTGCATACCCTAGGCATTTGAGCAGGAAATTACATTTTGGGATTAGACATAAAAATAATCAATATTACAAACAATGATCTACTCACTATATATCCATGCTAAAGAGCTGCTCTCCAAAACGTTTTGGTTGCCACCAAAATCCTCTCTCCCCCGTTTGATTCAGGTTCCTTGTCATGAATGGTGGTAGTCCACCTCACAGCATGAGCAACGCGACTCACCTTGTCGATAACGTCAGGTGAATCCCTCACCACAACTGTGCCTTCAGGACGCAGTATACGGTCCATCTCTATCATCAGATCTACAAGGTTACATCTGCAAGATGAAAACATAGTATCAAACACACTATGGACAAGTCCAATTGGTGAATTTTAATAATACAATACCGGTAGATCTATGTTGCTCTAAATATAAAAAAAATAAAAAATTGATGTCAGCAAGTGTGAAAAACTCTATACAACAGAGCAAAGCAAATGCTGAAAACACCACTGATGCAGGACTCCTATCAACAAAGAAGCAACAGTACACACTTAAAATTCAACAAGCATGCTTCTACATATTTTAAGCACATTATTTCAGCGCATCAATTTATTTAAGCCTCCGTCATCAGGCACGTAATAAAATTAGGCACACCCCTTGTGGATCCAGATGACCCCATATGTGGAAAAAAAGAAGCCACCTAGGATCTGTAGCTACATCAGATGCTAACACTCTAATGTAGTGCCACCCATTTTGGAACTCTGAAGAAGGGTAGATCTCTAACCAGGTGCATCTTGCTTAGGAAAACTAAATAAGCAAACGTTGGCCATACGAGAAACAACATATCTACTATACACAGGGTGCATGGTATCATACTATCATTGAAGTATCACCCATATGATACTTCATTATATGGGGGGTGATAAACAGGGTGCACACCATACACCTTGTGTATGATAGATTATTTAATATGAGAAATGCTATCTTACAAATATAGGACAACAATCATATTCTTTAGGTCCTAGAAACTATATGTGTAAAAGAAAGAGAATAAGGCATACAACTTGAACAAACAACAAAGATCAAAAAACAAGTAGTAACAAAACAATAAGAGCTCCTCCAAGGGACATGTAAACACCATATTGACGTGATTGAAGAAATAATGCGGGAAAGAATTACGAAATGCTGACATTGGTGGTGAGCATACCTATATTTTCCCGAGGCTGAATCTTTAATAAGTGACTCAATACCGGACACATGGAGAAAGTCATAAGTCCTTGGATATGTTGAGAAAGGCTCACACCTATTTAACAGTAACAAGTAACAAATTAATTAAATCGTGAAGTAATTTAAACAGCAAAGCTACAGCTACAGATCTCTTGACAGCAATCCCCAAATCACGCATAGCTAACCGACTATAAAGTTCTTTCTGTATCTCTTAAATTCCAGCACTCCACAAAACAGTGGTAGCTCAGGAGACTTTTGGCCTAACTCGTCAGTAATGAGGGGAAGAACACCAAATTTAATGTTTGCTGTGTTATGTGCTAGGCATGCATTAATAGTAGATTCTGACAAATCCAAATCTTCCGCGCCTAGCTATTGGTATGTTTTATGCAGCCCTCATGCAGGCAGTGGCAAATGGGGAAGATTTTATAAATTATACACATAAATCTAAAAAGACAAGATGACTCACCAATCATGATAGACTCCTATTAGACCTCTGTCATATATTACATCCAATGTTGAAGCCTTGTATGGAGGAACAACATTCATAACCCACACAGGATCTGAAACAAGAGCTGCTGCAAAGCCTCCAAAGAATGCATTCATATCCATGATGTTACGTACAGCTGAAGTCCCTAGCTTCAAGTTCAAGGAATTCTTATAATATGCAACTCTCCTCGTCCACCTTCTAGTGTCAGCTTCAAATACATCTAAGCTGTTCTTAATTTGAGTCACTCTGGAGGGAGCTTTTGTAAGTCTCTGTGGCCACCTAGCAATCTTACCAATGCTAAAGTCACCTTTAACAACAGATGTCCGGCTCACACATCTCTTAAGTTTAGAGTACCTATAAGAAAAGAGAACGCACATTACATCCCAGTATGCCAAAATAAAACTTTATCCAAATAGCTGTCAGCTTTCTGCAGATTCCAAAGAAACACTGAGAATATACCATGCATAACTTGGATCATCTGACCCATCACACAATTCAATCCCAAACTCGTTTTGGTTAGGGAAGCATGCATCATCAGTAGGTTTCTTCCAGATGACAGTGTTTCCATCAACAACGATCAGTTCAAAACATAGTGCTCTAGCAACTGCCTGGAGATCAGCCCATTCCTTGTCTTGCTTGGCCCACTGTACAGGGGGCCCAGAGATCACAAAATATCCTCCTGGCCGCAGTAAGCGATCGACTTCAATGAAATACGAAGCATCTGCAAACAAAGATCAGAATGCTATATCAACAACAGCCAGGGTAAGAATATAAATGTGTACGCAAAATGACAAGTCATCTACAACTCACTGTAAGCAGTGTAGGGGATCAAGCATCTTGAGCAATGGACTAAGTCAAATGAGAATGCAGGAATTGGAAGTCTACGAGTGCCAAGCATGGCCACAAGTGCTGGTATCCCTCTTTCTAGAGCAAATTGAATTTGAGCCTTGTGCGAGTCTCTTGGAGCAAATGAGAGGGTCACTATATTTTCTGAAAGAAGGTAGCCCCCAAAACTAGCTACCTGTAATAATAAAAAGGAACAAAAATACTTCATCTAAATAAGATGTACAATGTTTAAGAATGGCCAAAACGGAATAGAAAAAGATAAGAAAAAACTTACCCCACATCCCATGTCAAGAGCAGTCCTCAAAGTTCCACCTTTGATTGGTATATACTGTCCAAGTTTTTCTATATACTGTACTGCACCATCAGGAAACATTGTACCACCGCCAGGAAATATAAAGTGATCACCTTCCTTTTTCATCCATCCTTGGTGACCCTTCCTATCAGCAATCTTGTCGTATGGCATATTTGAATGCCAAATCTGCAGGAAAAAAATCCAGTCAGATAAATTGAGTATCATTCCAGCCTATATGAAAAGAAGCCAAGTTTACTAACTGAGCAAACTCATTGACATCTTTCAAAAAACTATACGAGCATAACATTAGCTGCAGATTGCCTCGACAGGGTGTTAGTAAAGGCAGTATAACAGCCTCAATTTCTAAAGTAATCATCTCAAGACTCAAGGAGTGTAACTTCTCACACTAATCAGCCCTCCATGTCAAAAGATCCTCCCTTACGCCCCCAATCTCAAATAGAACTAAATCTTAACCAGGTTGTATCCAAGTCAGAGCTCCTGCCACTCCTGTTTTTTTGATCAGGATCGTAAAAGAAAAATTATTTTAAGAACCCAAATTTCTCACAGGGTTTACAGAATTCAATTCCAGCAGTTCCTGTGGACGATGTGTGCTGATCCATAATTCTAAAAGTTCTACTACTTCTGAGCTAAAACAGTTGCCATATCTTTAGTTCAAAACTTCAAATAAAGCAAACAATGAGAAAACTACTTCAAATAAAAGTGAGAGTTAACTTCTCAGTTCGACTATTACCAAACGAGCACATTAAGCAAAATACCACAGAGCAACTTCACCAGCAATTTCACAAACACATCAAAAAGATTAGATTGACAATATCTAACATCAAAAATCAATGTGCTTTTACCCACAATCACAGATACCCAAATAGAAAAAGGAAGCACAAGAAAAAAATGGATCACATAACATGAATAGAAAACACCGAATCCATAGAGGGTTAAAAAACTTTACAAATATATCCACTTCACCTCAGGTAACACCAACAAACAATCAAAAACTCCTGATTGTTAAACCATAAACCCCTAAAGCTACAACTGTATAGCTACCATCACATCAGAACATAAAGAAGATGCAGTACAGAATACATATCATTTTAGGGGTGTGCGTGTGTGTGTGCGTGGGGGGGGGGGGG